>JASDQU011441500.1:13262-26772 GCA_032191745.1 Picea mariana
TTCCTAGCTAGTGAGTACCCTTACTCACAGGGTCTGTGCTCCGAGCCACCTTATGACTTCGTCTCGAATCTTCCCCCTTGCCTAAGAAACAATCCCAGTTACCCAGGGATCGAACTACCTAAAGAAACCCTCAGCAATGTAACCAAACCCTCACTTGCATCTTCGAAGCCCGGACAGTCGTCATGTGACCAATGTGATGTGTGGTTGGAACGATACTATTTAGACGTTCCTTTACCAGCCAAAGGGACAAGCTTCAAGCAACTGATAGGAAGCAGAGGACTACTGGTTCCATTGTTTTTTGGAATGTTGAATCGGCTATAGCCGTTGTCAACTCCAAAATGTCATGATCAAGCCGTCTGCTCATCATACAGGTATGAATTTTGATATCGTTTTAGTTTTGTGAATGACCAGGATTAATATAATGATTTGAATTTGGTTTTCAAATAGCTCTGTCTATCATTTGAAATGGCTCTGTCATAATGTTGTTCATCCTGTACATTGTTTTCACTTTGCTAAAAATAAATGAAGTTTCGATTTGGATACACGATTTGCTCATACCCAGTTTAGCCACTGATAGATTTTCATCGGATTTGATTCGTTTGCCTGTTAATTTAACGAAATCGATGGTTTGCTTTCAAGTGAATTTGTTTGTATCCAATTTGAACAGGAAGTTTTTCATGCTGAATTTAGAGCACGATCATGTTTGATTTGGTATAATTTCATTATGGTTAGATTATATCGACTCTAATTCAGTTTGTATGCCGTGATTTTGGAACAACTTCATGAGTTTGAATTGATATAATCTTCTAAATCAGGAATACAACTCTGATTGACAATGATTTGGAAAGAACGACTCTATTTTTCATGAAAACAATATTCTCATTTAAGCCTGTGCAAATATGCCTGAATCATGGAATGGTTTTGATTCACGACAACTATGTTAAACCCCAGCTGTTTGATTTGCTTGATTGGATTGTTGTGTATCTTCAGTTAGTTTGATCGATTTTATGAATTGTATTCGTATCAAAAATAGACTTGATTGCAGCTCTGTTAATTCTAATTTTCAAACGAGTTTGTTAACTCAGACCGACTTATGTTGTTTCTATCAAATTCGTATCAGGAAATTCGGGTAATAGTCATTTCAAAATGAATTCAAGAAATGATTTCGTGAATGATTTTGTCTACCCCAATTTGCAATAACAAACGATTGGATAATTCTTACGAACTCTGTTACCAACTGATTGATCCTGTTATGATTTCATTTGAGTTGATTTACGTGCCATTTTTGAGTTAATCCGCTCGTGGCATGGATCGTTTGTTATGTCAATACAATTATGTCAATTTGAAAATAATCTTGTTTGGATTCGATCGTGTTTCCTGTTGATGAGGCAACATAACAATTGCCTATGATTTGTTTTAATTATATCAATTTCAATTTGATATGGAACGATTTCATTACTATTCGGTTTTGTGGTAACAAACGAAACAGAGTATATGCATCTCTGTAGTCATTTGATTTTAGTTTTGTTTTGATCTCAAATTAGTATAAAAATTTCGATTTGAACGATTCGTTTGTCTTTCAAATAGCTATTAGATACTTGTTGTTAGTTGAATTTAATTCTTGAATGATTTGAATCGATTTTAATGTTGATTATGTGTCTTATTTAGACCAGCTACAAAATCACAAGATTCTGTATCTAGTCTATAGATTTAGATTTTTATCATTTTATTTAACAAAATATCCTCCTAACTTGTTCATTTTTTACCCTTTTCAGGTACATCCGAATTGCATTGGACATGCTGGATAGTCTAGGAGATATTTGTGTGTTTTAGTTTTATTTTAGGTTCCTAGTTTAGTCAGACTTGGGACATCTTCCCAGATTTTATGTAAACAGTTTTGATAACTTCTACAGGGATGTTTTACCCTGTGGAAGGTCTTTAAATACTTATTATTTTTTGTAATAAGGAGCATCCTCACTTGTGGGAGAACCAGGATATGGATTTCTAATACAAACTGAGACAGGAGTTGATGTTATTTCTACAACTTTCGCTTTTCATAATATCGATCTTTTGTTTTAAGTTTATGCATGTCATTTGCAGTTGATTATAGACTACTTTAGCTATCATAGTCTATTGCAGAATGATGTGATTTAATTAATGTTTTATCCATATCTGATTCCTTTCACTACTTAAAAATACAACAATTACTTTGTTTCAGTTAATGAATCACAGATTTCTCTTCTTCGTTAATTGAATCATTTCGTATAGATCTTTGCATACGGGTTTATCTAACTGTGAAGATTTACAAATCATAAGATTGTTGTAGATTTTTATGTCTTATTTGTCCTTTAATCATACTTGAAGAGCACTGCAGCTATCGTTTACGAGAAGCTCCTGGATAATTCAGTGCGGGTTTCCTCCCTCCGATCAGCTAAGACAATCATCATACACAAGACAAACCTGGAGCGTTTCTCCATGTCAGTTTGTGATTTATTTTCGTTAATTTGTTTAGTATAATTCAAGTAGTTTAGTTAGATATATGTTTAGTTAGATGTGTAGTTAGAATTAGTATATTAGTTGTTTAGTTTAGTTAGTTTTTGTTTTATTTCTGTTCATAAAATTATAAAATCAACAAAAATATCTTTCTCTGTCTTAGGGCAGAATATAAATGAGTTTTCCAGGTTTTATTTAAATCTGTAAATTGTAGATATTGTACATTTTGTGAATAAGATTTATTTATGTTAGTAGTTAGATAGTTAATTAGTTAGAGTTAGTATAGTATTAGTTAGTAGATTGTATATATAGAATAGTTAGATTAGTTTAGTTTGTTTTTAATAGTTAGTTTTAGTTAGATTAGTTTATTAGTTTGTTTAATAGTTAGTTTTAGTTAGATTAGTTAGTTTAGAATAGTTTTTATTTTTTTGTTTTCTTAGGACCTTAGATCAGCTAATGGAGCCGCTAAACCCGTCAGGGTGGTTCATCCCAAACGACTTGGGTTATTAGACAACCCCGGACCGGTTCCACTCTTCCAGTTGACGGACGATCAATTTCGCCCATCAACAAATGGCGCTAGAAGGAGGGCCTGAACTTAATTAATGGAATGAGGTGGTCAAAATACTCCTCCACCACCTAATCACTCACCTATAGTGAATAGAAGCCATTCAAACGATAATATTCCCCTTCAAACAACAACTACTTCAACCGACGATCCACAGATCACAGTTGAGCCAACAACCCCTAATCCTACAGGTGGTGACATACAAGAGATTGTCCGTCAATCTCTTATAAAAATACATAGTGCCTTAGCCCATTTGAGGCAACCTAACCGTTCGTGGGGACAACCTTTGGACTTCTCCGATATCAGAGAACAATTAGGAGACACTAGTCTCACTGTGAATCCTACAGATCCAATCTTAAATCCTACTGCAGGAGGATCTGGGATACCCCCTTCACCACCTCCATCAACTCCTTCCTCTTCTGGAGGAGATTCCTCTAATGAAGGCAATTCCCCTTCTCAGCCTTTCACACCCACTACACCAATGGCAAATCAGAACAACCCTGCTAGACCCTGGCTTGATCAGGATGTCGTAGCTGTACCTGGAGCTCATCATCCTTTACCTAAACACCTGGAGAAATGGCTTCCCAAGTTTGACCCTGACTCAAAATAGATCACTGAAGATCACATTAAAAAGTTTATGTTAGCCATAAGACTCTGCAATGTCGAACATGAAGACATTGTCTGTAGGTTGTTCCCGTATACTTTCGAGGGTAATGCATCCACATGGTACTTTTCCCAACAACCCCATACCATCGTGTCTTGGGAAAAGTTTGAGTCATGCTTTTTGGAAAAGTTCGGAGATGGTAAACCTCTAGAAGTCCTAGTCATGGACCTTTCTAGCTTAAGAATGAACCCAAAAGAAAAATTTAAAGACTTTAATCAAAGATTCCTAACACTCAAAAACCGAATCCCTACAGATTCTATGCCTGCTGAGAGTCTTATAATAGCATACTACACTAAATCTTTGCATCAATGTATAGCTATTTGGGTTAAACGATCTAAGAAATCCACGTTGTTAGAAGCCTTCAAGGAGGCCAGCCAGATTGAAAAAGACATACTTAGTCTTAAAGACTCTACTAGCAATGAAACTGAGACTAGTTCTTCTTCCAAAAAGAAGATCGAGATCCTCCCCAGACCCACTCAAAGTAAAACACAACCTGAAAATTCTGATTTGGAAAACTTAACTAAAGTTGTTCAAAAACTGTCAAATCAAGTTATAGACTTGAAAAGGTCGACTGAAGAATCTTACTCGAGCAAAGGACCTTACAAACCCCCGTTTTGGAAGCCTTTTCCTACCAACCGACCTAATCCAACCACAGAAGGCCTAAATCTAGAAAGTCTGCAATGCGCCCTTCAAACAATTCTAGAAGCCCAAGATAACTTGATGCCTCCTGAAATTCCTGAGGAGATAGTTGAACAAGAAACAGTTCAAGAAGAAGAGTCTTCTCCAAACATTTTCGGACACTTCTCGGATAGCATATTTCAAGCTAACTTCGAGACAGTACATCCCTATAATACCAGGAGTAAGACAACAAACAAACCTTCTTATGAAAATACTACAACTTCACCTCCAAAGCAATCTAAATCAGCTGAGACTAAACAGAGTATTGTGAACCCCAACTTAGATTATGATGCATTTGAAGATATTAAAAAGTTAAGGGCTAACATTTCTATTTATGAGTTATTGAAGTTTCCATTTCTTCTACAAAAAATGTTACAAAATATCTCGGAGAATGACAAAAATGGTAATTCTAATGGTAACAAAGTTGTGCAGAACAAAGTTCCCTAGAAGACTTCCACTAAAAACAATCCTGATCCTCGGGATAAAGGAAGCCTTCCTGTAAGTAATGTAAATAATGTAAATAATGTAGATAAAATAGCTTTAGAAACTACGAGTAAAAAGACACAAGCTACTACTCTTAGTACTCGCAAAAATGACCTCTGTTCCTATTAACTTTCGAAATCTTTAATAGAAACATGCACAATTGTATGGTAGACTCAGGAGCATCATTCAATGTGATGCCTTGGTCTGTTTGCCAAAATATTAACACTGAATTTGAACCCTCTACTTAAAAATCATACAACTTGATCGGACAAATGTTAAAGTTATAGGCGAACTAAAGAATGTGTTTATTAGATTATCATCTAACCCCAAGGTTCATCAAGTTATTGATATAATTTTTGTGGATATTCCAGAAGTGTATGGTTTGTTTTTGAGCAGGGACTGATCGAAACAACTACATGGTTATTTCGCCATAGATTTGTCCCATCTATGGCTTCCAGAGAATGGAAATCCTAATAAAATCAAATTAAATCGTGAGCGCTACCTTAAGTTCATAGTCACAGATTTGAACGATCCCAACGAACCATTTACACCTTCTGTTGATTCACCTGAAGTACAAGGGATGGACACCTTCTTTGGCAATTTCATGGCCGAGGCTTCACCTATCACCAATCCAGAATAGTAGTCCGAGATTGTAGCATATATGCAGCCAGTAGCTTCCACGCAAGGGTCCCATGTACCTGATGCAAATCAAATCTGGTCTCTTTATTTTGATGGGTCAAAGTCCAAAGAAGGAGCTGGTGCAGGCTACATCATTATCGATCTGGTAGGTAACAAAACATTGATGGCATGTAGCTTGGAATTTGAATGTACTAACAATACTGCAGAATACGAGGCTTTATTGCAAGGTCTCAGAAAATCTTCAGATATGAACATTCAAAATTTAACCGTCTTTGGCGACTCTGAAATAGTGGTTAGACAGGTAAGAGATTCTATCCACTGTCTGTCCCCGCATCTCAAAAGCTACCAGTCTGAGGTATGGAATTTAATGAATAAATTTTCCGCTTTCAATATAAATCATATTCCTATATTGAGTAACTCTGAAGCAGATTTATTAGCTAATGTAGCTTCTAAACTTCTTCCTGCAGAAGGCTTGTCCCCAGATGCATTCTCCGTTGAGTTGATGTTTCGGCCATCTGTTCCCGACAACATCATGAACTGGAGAGTATTTGACGATGATCAACAGATTATTAACTTTCTGCACATGGAAGAAATTTTTCAAGGTGCAGTGATAGATGAACACACACACGATGAAAATTTGCGCGATTTCACGGTAATACCAGATCCAAGAACTCCTAAATCTTCATCGAATATGGTAAACTCGATCCCTAAATCTGTAATTAGATTAGAGAAGTTTTATGATCTTCAAGATAAATTTAAAAAGACGGTCAACTGTAAAACCAATAGTTCCTCGTTATCTTATGAAAAGGTGAGCTTAGGAACTAATGAAAATCCTCAGTACATTAATCTAGGGTTGGGATGTTCTCAACAAGAAAAAGCTACATTTATTAAATTGTTCAAAGAATTTAAAGATGTCTTTGCATGGATGTATGATGACCTTAAAACTTTCGAACCTAACATCATACAGCATATCATCCCGATGAAGCCCCAAACCTTACCCTTTCAACAAAAACTAAGGAAAATGCACCCTTAGCTCGAACCGACTGTTCAAAAAGAATTGAATAAGCTCCTAAATGCTAAGATAATTTTTCCTGTTAGACACACTCAGTGGGTTTCTAACCTTGTCCCAGTCCGGAAGAAAAGTGGGGAAATCTGAATCTGCATCGATTTCTGAAACCTTAATAGAGCATCTGATAAAGACAACTATCCTGTCCTACCCATGGAGCAGATCCTTCAATAGGTATCTGGTTCTGAGAGGCTATCCTTACTGGATGGTTTCTCAGGATACAACCAAGTCCTAATGTCTCCACCAGACCAACTCAAAACTACCTTCCGTACTCCGTGGGGCACTTATGCTTATCGCAAAATGCCTTTTGGATTGATTAATGCCGGAGCCACCTTTCAGAGAGCAATGGAAATTGCTTTCTGAGGCTTAATCAATTAGCCCATCATAGTTTACCTAGATGATGTGACTGTATTTTCCAAAAAAAAAAATGATCATCTAGCTTACTTACGAGCCGTCCTACTGCGATGTCGTAAATACGGCATCTCCTTGAATCCCAAAAAATCCATCTTTGCAGTAGAACAGGGTAAACTCTTAGGATTCATTGTGTCTAGTGAAGGGATGATTATCGACCCCGAAAGGACTCAAGTCATCGTGAAACTCCCCCCTCCTACATCCAAAAAGTCTATGTAGTCTTTCTTAGGCCAGATTAACTTTGTGAGAAGATTTGTCCCCAGTTTCTCTGAAATGATCAGGCCTTTACAGAATTTGATTAAGAAAGACACCCAATATCACTGGGGACCCCTAGAAAATCAAGCTTTTAATGCAATAAAGAAGTCCATAATAGACGCTTCGTCTCTCATGAGCCCAGATTTTTCTCAAGACTTTACACTCTACACTTTTGCTTCTGACCGTTCCTATGCCGTCGTCTTAACCCAAAAGAATGCAGAAAACAATGAAGTACCCATTGCCTTTATGAGCTCTACTTTCAAAGGCGCTGAACTTAATTACCCATCAGTAGATCGACAAGCCTATGCTGTTTTCAAAGTAGTTAAGCACTTCCGGTCCTATCTTTTGAAGTCTAGGACGAAAGTCATTGTCCCCTACCCCGCCGTGAGGAACCTGTTAGTGCAGAAGGAACTAGGTGAAAAGAGGTCCAACTGGGTCGCCTCCTTGCAGGAGTATGACTTAGAAATCACCCCAACTCAGATAGTGAGAGGCCAAGGGTTATGCAATTTATTTGTTGATTCAACAGCAAGACAACAAGAAGAAAGCGATACATCAAACCTAGGACAAAGCGATCAAAATCTAATCTGTTGCACACAAAACCCTGTTAGTCCTTGGTATAATGATATAAGATTCTGTCTTGAACATGGGTCAGCCCCCCGTCACATGGACCCCACTAAAAGAAGAGTGTCGAGATTAAAATCTGCCTCCTTTCATCTGGTTAATGGTATCCTGTTTCGTCAAAGTTTTGACGACGTACTGATGTGTTATCTTGAAAAAGACGAAGCAGAAAAAGTCTTGCTAGAGTTGCATGCAGGAGAAGCTGGTGGTCATTTTGGTGGTGACACCACTGCCCATAAGGTTTTAAGAGCTAGTTATTACTGGCCCACACTTTTTAGAGATTCCCATGCCTTGTGTCGTAAATGTGTCATTTGTCAGAAAGCATCAGGGCGGTTACAAAAACCAGCCTTTCCTTTGCAGCCCATTTCGGTAGATTCCATTTTTCAGTAGTGGGGCCTTGATATCATAGGTCCAATCAACCCCCCGTCCTCGAAACAACACAATTTTATTGTGACAGCCACAGATTACTTCACTCAATGGTCTGAAGCTGTTGCGTTAAGAACTGTCAACACCAGTCAGGTAATTGCCTTTTTAAACTCAAATATTATTACTCGTTTCGGTATCCCTAACTGTTTAGTATTCGATAATTCTTCTTACTTCTCCTCTCTTCAAATGAGCGATTTCACTTTGGAAAAAGGAATTAAGTTGAAGTATTCTGCTATCTATTACCCTCAGGGCAACGGATTGGAAGAATCGACAAACAAGAACTTGATCAAAATCATCAAGAGAACAGTGGTTGAAAATCACAAGAATTGGCACAATGCACTACTAAACGCGCTGTGGGATGATAGGGTAACGCCAAAAGATGCTGTAGGTAACTCCCCCTTTTTTCTCGTTTATGGCAGAGAAGCAATTTGTCCACCTCACATTCTTCTTCCTTCACTTCAGTTGTCACAGAAAGTCCAAGAAGAAGATTGTCCTCCTTTGGAAAATCGAATTAACGCTTTGATGAAGCTAGAAGAGGTAAGAGCCCAAGCTAAACGTAAGTTAGATCAGCATCAACTATTGGTTAAAAGCTGGTTCGATTCTAACTCTTCTTCTAATAGGAATTTTGAAGTAGGCGACCTCATCCTGAAATGGGACAAACCGCATGAGGGAAAGGGAGAGCACACAAAATTTTAAAATTTGTGGCTTGGACTATTTTTAATTGCTGAAAAGTTGGGTCCCAGTTCTTTTTGATTGCAAAATATTGAAGGGTAGCCTGACACCTACCCAGTGAATGGCCAAGCCCTGAAAAGATACTTTGTTTAATAACAACCCTTGTATATTATGTACATATTTTTCTTTTGTTTGCTTTTTCATTTGCTTTTTTGTTTTTGATTTTTCTTTGAATTTATCATCTTGTGTTTTTGGAAAATACACATACCTGTACACTGAGCTATGCAGACAAAGACAATAGAAATTTCCTTTGCTAAAATAATTGCTAAGAAAAAGGTATAAACATCAATGGTATATTTCCGAAATTTATATCTATGTTGGAAAAGTCTGTTGTTTGAAAGAAGATGGTTGATTTCGATCTCTGAGTAAAGCTTGTCATGATCATCTATTATCTTTTTACGTTGTCCCTATTCCATAAAGGAATGACTCGAAAGATGTCTCTTTACCTTAGGAAGTTGTTTTTGTAAATGAAACATCTCTAGATCTAAATAAAGGACAGTTCTAAAAAAATTTGATGAGGTCTGAAAAAATATGTTAAATATCATGATTTTCAGCGTCACCCCGCTCAACTATATATCTATGAAAAAAACAAAACAAAACAAATTATTAATAAGAGCTATGGGAAGTGCTTGTAAACCCGCCGAGATGCTGAACATGTCTGCTGGCAGCGGGTAAATGCATGCATGACACCAAGACAACTTCGCCGGGGTACTGAACAGGCCTGTTGGCAGCGAAGCAATGTCGGGTATATGAAAATTTGCAAATATGAATCCTCGTTAATGTCCTTTATTCTGATCCAGAACTTCTTGGCAGGATACAGATGTCAGAGTGGGTTAAATGGCAACCCTGTCAAGGCTATGGAAGCCTGCTGGCAGCAGTGGCTCTGTCAACAGTATTGGAGATTTTATCTTTAATATCGTGACTTGCTGCTCTTAAGACTGTTATCAGTTCTCATTTTTTAAAACACTGTTGGAATAGTTGGTTAATGATGATGCTTGTACGATTTTCTGGTTGTCATTTTTGAGTTGGAATTATCTTTGCTATCCTATTCTAAACTTGTCCTTTTGATAGAGATAACTGCTTCTACCAGTGTGTCACCATTGTTGGCAGTCGATTCACATTTTTCCATTGTCTTATAAGCTGCCTACACCAATGTTTTGCAAACATCAATTTTTCGTCGCAATTTTCAAATAAACGACACTTTTATTTTTGCGACATTTGCACATTTACCTTCATTTTTGTTTTCACGACTGTAAGCGTGAAAACTTAGTCTTTCAAAGTCTCATTAGAATCATTATTGAATTGTCATTATCCTTCTTGTTGATATGCCCATTGCACTTACATTTCACTTATCATTATGAAGCTGGCAAAACTTTTTGATCTGTACTCATTGGACATTCTTGGATTGATTGTGTGACTTTGTCTCATTGAGTTTGTGATGCATTGGCGATTGGATTTATATGTTCTTTGATATGATTTACTTGACCATTGGTTTCATAAAGATATATAAGTGTTATGATTAAACCCTTGATATATTTCATTTGGTATGACACCTAGTTTAAAACGCATTGGCACATTGGTTAAACTCTTGATATGAATTGTTACAACGCATGTCACATAGTCAAAACATTGGTATCGGTTTCGATTTGTATGTTGGGTGTTTAAAACTATGGCGTAACTTCGATCACGCACGTTGGTTTATACACTTACCATTGATTTCATTGGTCAGGCAAGTGACATGATTTTTAAAACTATACAATAGTGGGTTGAACAACTATAAGCACCGGCGGTTGTACCTTGGCAATAACTATTATGCATGGCAGAAATAAGCTCCACCACCTTCGCACGATGTCTTTAATGTCTATCCCTTATCCCTGTTTCACCTCTGTTAGCTCGGGTAACCCTTCGTGCACTCTGCTCCTGTGTATTCTATGATCCAAACCCTGGCTCATTCACCGTGTTCTCGGATCCATGGCACCGGTGGTGCGAATTGAGCCGAACAGTAGCCAAGCCTTGCTATTGTTCGACAATGCACGGAAGGACTTAGAGGATAGCGGTTGGCTCACCTTCATGCAGAGGTTTGAGGGTTTTAACTTATTTGTGGCACAACAGTTTTCCCTAAATTTTGATGGCTGTAGAGCCAAGGTGGGTGACGTTCAGTTGGAAATCAGTGAAGAGTTTATTAGTTCTTCTACAGGGTTACTATCCACGGGCCAGCGTTGGTTCAAAAATTCTAAGGTGGAAGAGGTTCCATGGCCACTACTGTTCCTCTCACGAAAGGTCACATCCTGTGACAGAGGTATGCCCATTTCCATGCTTAAACCACGATGGCATGACCTTTTGATAGTAGTTAAACAATTCGTGACCTGTGAGGGTCGATATGGACTTGTTTTTCTCTACCACCTATGTTTGTTAATGAATTTTATGGGGTATCCATTGAATATGCCTTTCTATTTCCAGCATAGCCTGTACAAAATGTCAAAAAGGTTTAAAAGGGAGAAGGTCGATAGTAGCCTGTTCCACCATGGACAAATTAGACTTATCATTGTTCATCACTTAAGTCTCCACGATGATAGCTAGCGAGATTTTATTGCTCGAAATGGTTTTGATGATACAGACCCTATCCAGATTGACAGGCCTGTGGTTAATGAAACCAAGGTCGGGCCACCTGTGCCCTTCCATGTCCTACTGCCCTCTCCTAAACCCTCAGTCGGGCCTGATATTGACTTACCCGACGTTATAACTGAGAAGGTTGAGGCTATAAAAAATCCTGTGAGCAAAAAGTTTAGAGGTAACCCTACTGTTGATGGCAAAGGAAAAAAGAACGCTCGACTTATATCGAGAATGGCTAGAAATAAGTCTAAACCTAGTGTTGAGCAGAAGCCCATAGTCCTTAGTGAAAATTCAGACTCTGACATAGAATGCTTCCTAGCTAGTGAGTACCCTTACTCACAGGGTCTGTGCTCCAAGCCACCTTATGACTTCGTCTCGAATCTTCCCCCTTGCCTAAGAAACAATCCCAGTTACCCAGGGATCGAACTACCTAATGAAACCCTTAGCAATGTAACCAAACCCTCACTTGCATATTCAAAGCCCGGACAGTCGTCATGTGACCAATGTGATGTGTGGTTGGAACGATTCTATTTAGACATTCCTTTACTTCAATCGAAAATCAAATCACTGGAAAACCAAGTTGCAGTGTTGACCAGCCAAAGAGACAAGCTTCAAGCAACTGATAGGAAGCAGAGGACTACTAGGTCCATCGTTTTTCGAAATGTTGAATCGGCTACAGCCATTGTCAACTCCAAAATGTCATGATCAAGTCGTCTGCTCGTCATACAGGTATGAATTTTGATATCGTTTTAGTTTTGTGAATGACTAGGATTAATATAATGATTTGAATTTGGTTTTCAAATAGCTCATTCTATCATTTGAAGTGGCTCTGTCATAATGTTGTTCATCCTGTACATTGTTTTCACTTTGCTAAAAATAAATGAAGTTTCCATTTGGATACACGATTTTCTCATACCTAGTTTAGCCACTGATAGATTTTCATCGGATTTGATTCGTTTGCCTGTTAAGTTAACGAAATCGATGGTTTTATTTCAAGTGAATTTGTTTGTATCCAATTTGAACAAGAAGTTTTTCATGCTGAATTTAGAGCACGATCATGTTTGATTTGGTATAATTTCGTTATGGTTAGATTATATCGGCTCTAATTCAGTTTGCATGCCGTGATTTTGGAACAACTTCATGAGTTTGAATTGATATAATATTCTAAATCGGGAATACAACTCTGATTGACAATGATTTGGAAAGAACGACTCTGTTTTTCATGAAAACAATATTCTCATTTAAGCCTGTGAAAATACGCTCGAATCATGGAACGGTTTTGATTCACGACAACTATGTTAAACCACAACTGTTTGATTTGCTTGATTGGATTGTTGTGTATCTTCAGTTAGTTTGATCGATTTTATGAGTTGTATTCGTATCAAAAATAGACTTGATTGCAACTCTGTTAATTCTAATTTTCAAACGAGTTTGTTAACTCATACCGACTTATGTTATTTCTGTCAAATTCGTATGAGGAAATTTGGGTAATAGTAGTTTCAAAATGAATTCAAGAAATGATTTCGTGAATGATTTTGTCTGCCCCAATTTGCAATAACAAATGATCGGATAATTCTTACGAACTCTGTTACCAACTGATTGATCCTGTTATGATTTCATTTGAGTTGATTTACGTGCCAGTTTTGAGTTAATCCGCTCGTGGCATGGATCGTTTGTTATGTCAATACAATTATGTCGATTTCAAAATAATCTTGTTTGGATTCGATCGTTTTTCCTGTTGATGAGGTAGCATAACAATTGCCTATGATTTGTTTTAATTATATCGATTTCAATTTGATATGGAACGATTTCATTACTGTTCGGTTTTGTGGTAACAAACGAAACAAAGTATATGCATCTCTGTAGT
>JASDQU011441502.1:10394-23574 GCA_032191745.1 Picea mariana
AAGACTAGGGCCTAGAAATTGGGCAAGGGGTCAACTATGTTCAAGGGTTGTTAATTACAAAAGATTTACAAGTTACAATCTTACAAAAGAATAACTCAGTAAAAGAATACCATGTACATTTACTTACAAGGTTTACAACTTAAAGAATGAAAATTTACAACAACAATCTAACCAAGTGTTTGTTCAATGTGTGCAGGATATAGAAGATTTAAGCATCAATCACATCATCATTTACACTAGATCATCAACACATTACTTCATCAACAAGATTACAAAGAAGAGTTAAGCACAATGACTATGAAGAAATTGAAGACAGTCTACACTCTTTACTATTAAGCCCACCAAGTATTATTAGATTTGGCCAAGGGTTTAATAATTAGGGTTTTCTTAAGAGTTTTAAGTTTTATTGGCTTTCACCAAAGCCTCCTCCTTCTGTTGCCAAATAACTGCCGGGTGCTCAAGATAGTAAGGCAACGAGGCCCACCCTAGCTTCCACGGTCAATCCTGACAGTAAGAGTACTTCCCGGAGAGGACATCCACCTGGAGCGCCACGGGACAGTCCCCTGCCACTACCCTCCATTTTTTTCTTCAAACCCGATTTAGATGGTGGAGATGGTGGTCTAAGGTACCCTAAAATAGTCTATTAAGTATATATAACAGTTAGGTAGACTTTTAGGTGATTAAAAGAGTGTTTTAAAAGTTTTAAGGTGCTTTTAAAGTGCAAAATAATGAGATGGCCGAAACTGAACTTGCTCAGAAAATGTGTTGCTTAAGATTTAACAATGAAATATATCAACACATAAGAAACAAAGTAAAGAGATAGCTGAAAAGAAAATGAGATTTATCTCATGCACATCATCATTTGTTTGATTAGAGACAATAGATCCAATGGCAAGAACAACTTGCCTTAAGAGATGAAGAAATAAAATTTAAGTGTTTGCCAAGTTAACCATTCATGAAGTTACAAGCCCAAGACGTGGCTACCAATAGAGTTTAAGTAATGAATCAAACAACCACTTATATTTTAAGCACCTTAAGAGATATTAAGCATGAAAGTCAAGTATGTGCTTAAGAGAGATTAAGAGCTTGAAAAGAAATAAACTAAACAAGATCAAATTATTAAGTGTGTTGCCCAATGGGCTTAAGATATGAGATTAGATCTAAAACATAGGCATTAGAGATATTAAATCATTTAGATCAACCACATCACATGAAAAATAAAGCATTAACACTTAGCTCTACCTCTTTGGAGGGTTCCTTTCCCAAATAGGTAGGTTATTAGTTATCTTGTCTTAGTTTATTAGAGTGTTCTTAGATCTTATTATTAGGATAACTTAGCAAGATATGAGCAAGGAGGAAAGTAAACCTAACAACAAACTAAGCTACAAGCTAACAAGCAAATAAGTAAGCAAATACCCATGTAAGGTTGAGAAGGTGCCCTCACCTTCTAAACCTTGCGGAAAAGCTAGTTGAAAACTCAAAAAAATGAAGGGAAAAAACTAGATCTACCCACGTCCTAGCTACCCAACAAGCTTGAAGAAGAGGGGAGGCCGTACCACTTCCCCTCTTGCACCTCAAGCTTGAACACTCAACAAATTAAGAAGAAAAGTGCACTTCTAAGCTAGAAAAAAGAAGAGAAGAGTAAGGGATAGCTACCAAATTCCCCCAAGGGGTCTTGTAGTGTTGTATGTGTCTCTTTGGGGCAGCCAAAAGCCTCCTATCAGATCTGATATACCTATTAAAACAGCAAGTTCTTCTTGCTAGGATGGCTACACACAACCCTTGCCCTTTTGGGACAAGAAATATCCACAAGACAAGATATAGATTTAAAAGTATTTTTGACCTATCTAAACCAATATATGCTAGCTGAAAAATGATATGGATGTACAGCAATAAAGAGCAAGGTAATAAATCTAGATAGTTGGAGTGTGACAAGCTACAAATGACCCTTCCCTTCTAGAAGGAGTTCCCAATGGAGCGTTGAAAGTGAACCTGCAATACTCTTCCAAACTCAAGCATACAAGAGACAAAACGTTGATGCAATGATAATAAACGACACTTCAATTTACATCACACATCAAGATTTATAGACTAATAAGCATACGCATTACTAAGTCTACTTAGATAACACTTTACCTAAGATCTAGTGTTGCATGAAACAAGAAAGAATATTAAACAACATTACCTCCATTACATAAGAATGACAAGCATACGCATTACCCTTCTTGTTGTCCTCCAAAGCTTCCAAAATATTATTACCAAAGAGAATGATCTTGGAGAGGAATACTCCAAAACCCTAGAGCAAGAATGAAGTGAAATGGAAATGACAAGAGAGAGAGAGAGTGAATTGTAAATCAAGTAGCATAACAATAGCTCAAGATATGGTGAGTTGGGAGAGAGAAAAGAGATCCATTTATACTTGGAGAGGTAAACCTACCCCTCTTGGATCTAAGCCAAGTGTCCACCACCAAGCAATAGAGTAGATCTCTAGGCTAGGGCGCACCTCCTAGGGCTTGCACAATAGATCTAGGGTGTAGAAAAATAGAAGAATTAATTAAATAGATCTAAGGTCATGTAGGGAGTGTGGGATTTGTGCCAAGGGAGATGGAAAGTCTCAAATAATTTTTTAAATAATTATTTGTTGAGTTCCAAGGTGAGGGAGGGCGCACCACTCTTGGAGGGTGCACCTCTTGGGATGAGGAGAAGATATGAGAGGTGAGGAATAGGTCTGATGTGTTGGGATCACACAAAGGATAATGGAGAGGCATGGGATCCGTGCCAAACAAGGTGAAGAGTCATCTCAAATAAAAAACCGTAACTTTTATTGGAGAGGGAAAAAGTAGGGTGTAACTCTCTTGGAGAGCGCTCCCTTTGGTCAAAAATCAACCCAAACTCAAGTATGGGTGAGGTGGAGTGATAAGGATCACTACTAGGGATGATAAGGAGGTTAAATGAAGTGAAAGAATAGGAGAGGGGGCCACACTCAAGTCACAATTAAATTAAAAAGTGAAAAACGTCAATCCGCCTAGGGGGGCGCAACTTTTGAGTGTGGAGGTTGGAAAAGGGGTTAGACAAGGTTGAAAAGGGTTGTGAGGCTAAGGTTATGCTTAGGGGGTTTCTCTCTAACCATCATTTCAACATTTCACATCATCTAACTCATTATTACAATTTTTACATCATGCCATGTTTGGACTTTAACAATTAAAATTGTTGTTATAGACTGACTGACACTCTAAGTGGACTATCCCATGGCTAAAGTTGTCCGACTGAGCTGAAACTTGGTCCAAGGATGTAGGAGGTGCTATTCCATTTCTTTTGAGCACAAATACCCCTATCAAAAGTCCAAGGATCCAGTTTTTACAATATTTGCTCAAAAATAATTAATTAATTAAATAATTAAACCTCCAAACTTAGGGAAATTTAATTAAAAATTAATTAATTAAAAAAAACTAACCTAGACTCGACGGAATTCTGCGAATCTTTCTATGATGTCTTGCATGGTCATTTACAATGAATTCCCTATATAGTTACTAAAACATAAGCCCACTAGAASGCCGTTCACCACTTTGGAGGACATATGTAAAGTGTGAGGGAAAAACTCAAGGGAAATCATTAAGGTTGGAAGGCCCAATGATAACCTGAGGATAAAAAACCCTCGGTGAAAGGAACTCTCCCAGTGAACCAATGCCAAGGTAACTGACCTAGACATGACTCATGCAGACCTATTACATTATTAACCCACGCAGGGGTGCGGAAATTCCAAGTACAAAATAAGTGCTGGGCCAAGTACAACCCTGTAGAACCAAAGGTCTTCAACCATATTGCATCTGACGATACATCTCTTCATGGCACATGAGTTGACCACCGGTGCTAAATGGGCGGTCAACACAGCCAAAACACACCAAAAGTAGTTCAAGAAAGGCGCTATGGCCTCTACCAAGCTATCTCAATAGCAAACCCCTTTAGATCTCCTTCTCCTTGGCCAAATCGAATGGAACTAGTTCCTCAAGTGCACCTTCCTGCTGGAAACCCCCACTGATCCGCACTACCCCTCGCTGAACTTGTAGAATCCACCTGTGACTGAGATAGAATGGTTTGGTAGGAATCTTGCACCTTTGTGACCAAGCTTGGACCAAGTTGGGTGGGATCTTTCACCACCGAGTTGATCTCTAGGGTTTGTTCTTCCAAAACCTTCAAAACGTCTTTGGCTCTAGAGCTCAAGATGCAAAAGTGAAAATGTCAAGAATGAGGAGTGAGGCGCCCTCCTTTTTCCTCTATACGCCTGTTCTAATTCTCAGTTGAGTTAGTTGACCACCTTCTAAGGCTAACTCTTTACTCTTCTTCATGTGGTCTTTTTTTCCACTTACTTTACCTTTTTCCCCAAAGTCACTTTTAAATTATAACATTGTGCTTAGGTGAATACTTTGGATTCTCTTAGCCCCCATTTATCATGAGACTATAGTCTAGTGGGGACATCTAGACTACTAAGTCTCTGTAATCCTCTTATCAAGAGGCGGGGGACATTAGATTGTGGATACACATGGAGGTTATAGTGGTAGCGGTCAGAATCAACCCCGTGTCACACGAGTACGAGCCCGACTCATTGTTGATTCTTCCGGTCACCAAAAAGGGGGGTAAACCAAGGATTTCTTTAATATCCACTTTAATAAAAAAGTGATACTTTATCTCGAGCTATGAAATATGACTTAGGGGGGTGATGTCATGGTGGTTTGATGGGGCTGCCCACTTACTCTCCTAGCCATGACGTATTATTGCTTGACTTGAAGATAATGTTAAATATTGGAACCGCTGTTCGAAGTCACATCCCTTTTGTTCGCCGTTGTCCACATGAAATAAATTATGTAGGTGGTGCCATATTATTTGGTAATATCATCAATGATCCATTATTGGTTGAATCTTATCACATGGAGCCCCCTCGACTTGAAGATGTATTGTATGGAGGCTAGCACATTGGACCATGAATGCATGCATTTGTTATGTGGGATTGAGTTGCTTTTTATGCCATCGTTCTTGCTATCACTAGTCATCGTTTAACTTTCCTAGTTCGTGCAAGATAAGTCAACGGTGCATTCGGGTTTGTTATCTTCTACCCTAGGGATAACTAAGGAGATTATGTCTTGAGGCCCACAGGTCCTAGACATGGAGTACCGAGAGCCATATTGACTTGAGCCTGGCTTTGCAGGGTGCATCCTTTTTCTTCAGCGCCTCCATTTTGTCAGCAGCAACATCCATCACATCGGCCTAGTTCTGAAGTAGCAGTGGGTATTGCTCTATGAGGTAATGAGTCCAGGTATCATGGTATGTGTCACTCCGATTCTCGAAACATTTGAATATGTGCATTTAATTCTCTTTTGATTCATGACGTGTGCTTGGACTTTATGCCTTTTGACTTGTCCATACCTGGGGGGGATGACAAAATGCCCTAGCAAGTTGGTTCCCCTAGGAGTGAGTTGCCACTGGGTGGGTTTATGAAAGGTCATTGTCCATTCCTATCATACTTATCACTTTTTATCATTTTCCTTCTGATCTTTCCCCTACATTGGTTCGGGCATTGGGTTTGGCAAGCTAGTAAAGGGTTGTACCTTGCCTTGTGGGAAGAAGGGGCTAAAGGCCTAGAGGGTAAAAGTAGTTGGCAAAAGATAAAAGCCAAAAGATCAAACCTTCAGATGCTTCGCCCAAGGATCCCCGAGAAAGCAATAAAAGGCTTCTCAGCAAGAAAAAGGGGGGACCCATAAAAAGATAGAACTCAAGGCCTAGTTGGTGGATAGGGGGTCTCATCACGAGCCAAACTATTAGGTCCATGGGCATGTAGCGGTATGACACTACTATTCATCTGGTCACCACGTCAGGGTAGTGGCTCTTGGTGGCATAGCCAAGAGAAAGGGGGTCTCATCACGAGCCAACCTTCTCATCTCCGTGAAATGCTTGTGGGTAATGCTGTCACCACTGGTCACCACGCCAGGGCAATGTCCCCTAGCTATTCTCTTGAAAGAAAAAACAATAAGATAAAAAAGTAAAAAGACATTGAATGGACTAAGAAACAATTGCATCCATGACAAGGTGCAGCTCACCCTCTTCAGAGGCACCCACAGGTAAGCCCTACATTTCCTTGTCATCACTGCACCCCTTTCCCAAACACCCCCCACACCATCTCATGTACTTACATGACCTAGATTGGTCTTCACCTGGAAACACCTCACACCTAAGGAGAATTGGCCCAATAGGATGTCCTGGAACCCTCTCCAAACCTGGCTTGTAGAATAGCATAACGTCTTTGAGCACTTGTCTGAGAAAGGGGGGTTTTATGCACATGTTTGGGTAACTTGATTATTAGATGTGATTGAGATTGCTATGATCCCTGTGACTTATGAGCCCATGGAGGGCGTATTGTTGTTGCTGTAGGATCATGCCCGACAGACAGGTACATATGGGGAGATGATTAGCTCGGACCTCCATAGATCTTGTTGCCGCCTTATACACACCTGTGCTAACATGGAAGAAACCTTCAATCCACTTGGTGTGTCCTTGGGGGCACGTTTCGAGTCAAGGTGCTGACCTAATCCTCAACTCCTCTGTCTAGGCCAACTCCTAGCGAAGCCAAGGGGGGTAGTCCCTATAAAAATAATCTAAGGCTCTTTTAAACTAAGAAAGCAAAAGAACTACTTCTAGTTGTTTGTTACTTTAAATAAAACAAATACATTCAACACTTAACATTCATCATCATTTGAGATAATCAATAAACCACTTGTCCATAAGCATGCATATATTGAAAAGGATACAAGATCTGCAAAACTTTAATGAAATTAGACAATTGCATGAATGTAAAAGACTGCTCACATAAAGATAAACTAGTTGTACCAGTGCCTTAAAGGGAGTTGTGGGCAATTGTTGATCGAGTGTTTTATTGAGGTAAATTAAAGTTGAGTGAATGAGAGAGTATGTGGCCTCTTTAAACGCTAGCGCTTTGTTTGGAAACTTGCAGAGAACTTACTGAAACCCAAGAGGTCTCGCCAGTAAGTTCACTAAAGGCGTCGAATGTCCAAAACGGGTGGGAAAACCAGGTCCCGAGAGGGCCCGCGTTACTTCACAAATTACCCTTAGGCGTTTTCCTGCGAATTGAGCTAACAACTTTAGAGATTTACCTAATTAAACTACAAACAAGGTTTATTGACTTTGCAATACTTGAAAGAGATAAACTTTGTACCCTGCTTTGTAACTGAAAAAAGAGAAATTGCAAGATATTTGGAAATTGGAAGATTGCAAGACTTATTGCTGATCGTAAACAAAGAACTTTAAACTAAACATGCATAAAAATTGAAAGTTCGTTTTAATAAACATGCATGTGAAATGTGAGTGTTATGTGTGTTAGATTCGCTTAACTTGTATGTGTGTTTGAGATCAAAAGATTTAAGCATGCATCAACAGAAAGAAAGCCAAACCAAAACACACAAATCCCCTTAATGGGGATGGAGAAACTGGGTGCAAAAGGGCCCGCTTTTATTGCACCTATTACAATGAGTACTGAGTTCTCTTCAAGCTTAACTTTGGAAACTTGGATCCTTATAAGTTTTGGATCTTGAAGAAACTACAAGAAAAACAAGAGGAAAACTTCGTTGATGAAGTAGAAAGCCCCCCGGGTGTCCCGAAAGCCTTGATTTCGCCGAAACTGGCGGAATCTCTCCTTGTTTTTGGATGGACCTGCTAAAAACCAGCATGCAAAGTTAGTTAGAAGATGATAGAAATCGATTTAAAAGACTAACTCTAACTTGGAAAATTTACTCAAAAAAAATAACAAAAATTTCCAAGGCAAATAGACAATTTTTTGAGACTTTTCAATACTTTGCATGAACAACCTAACTCAAGCTCTTCTAGTTGTTTCTGTTTGCTGTCCTAAAACAACAAGCATAGGACAACTAGCTAGCTTGATTTTAAATACGGAATAAAACAATTAACTAGTCTAAGATCCAAATGAAAATAGCCTAGAAATTGCAACAAAAAAGGGCTAGATCTACTTCTTTAATTTGAAAGAATTGCAACGAGATCTAGAAAATGAAAGCATGCAACCTTATATATCCAAATTAAACTTTTAAAACTGATCTAAGCAACATGCAACTAAGGAAATAGAGAGAGAGAATAAATTTTATCAAATTTTTGGAGTTTTTGCTTGAGCCTGGAACACTCGGGCTATGGGGTCCCTTTGATGTGAGGAAGAGGGAGAATGTCTTCTTTTAGAACTCCTTGGACAAACAACGGATGCTACCGAGCTTCTTTGCCTCTCCAAGAGAAAGATCCTGCATGCAACACAAAATACTTGCAAATACCTGTATACTTGGTGTTTTTCTACACAGAAAATCTCAAGAGCATATTAGTTTGAACAGAAACAAAACATGCAATGAAATATTAAGCATAGATAAACAAGTGAATTAAATGGTAAACAAACTAAATAATTCACTCCAACTAGATAATAATATCTCTATGATCAACCAAGTAAACAAAAGACAAATGCAAAATATCAATGTAACATCACCTCATGTAAGTCCAACATTTATCCACACATAGTACCACACACCATAGATGAGCTCCAAAGTCTTTATTATTCCAATGAAATATTACAACAATGATACACAAGCTTCTCAAAACCGAACTCTTTAATGGAGGAGGGGTATGCTTGCTTAAATAGCAAGAGAGGTGACAATTCCAAAGGAGGGATGCGTGAGCTAAGGAGGAGATGCGCAAGAGTAAAGGGGAGTGGCGCATGAGTGTATAGGTAGGATGTGTGGAGTGGAGTGGGGTGGATGGGTAGTGATGTAGGGTGAAGGGTGAGTGTAGTGGAGTGAAGTGAGAATGAGTGGGAGTGGAAGTGGAAGTGGAAGTGGAAGTGGAAGTGGGAGTGTGAGGTGCGTGAGAGCTTTGGGATGTGTGCCATCTCATCAAGTGTGGTTGAGTCCCCATCTTGGGATCTCCTCCACGCCTTTCACCTCTAGTGCAGTCACCTCCATCTTAGCTAAACTTGCCTTGGTCTTCAGTCAACTGGGGACACAAAAAAAACATGTTTCCAACATGTTCCCCGGTTTTCCTAAAAAATAGGAAATGAATTAAATTACCCATTTTCTGTAATTTTCGAGTAAATTTCATTTTTTAGTGATAATAATCATTTTTTTGGTCTCGAAAGAAGGGAAATAAGGGTTTACATGATACTCTGGATTGGAAAACGACCATAAATATGGCATCTGACAATGTTTGATGCCATATTTTTACAATTTATTGACTTAGAATTAAAAAATTCCATTTTTTGTGGGAATTTAATTAATTCACTGAAACATTAAAAAAAACCTATCAAACCTAGCCGCAATTTCCATAAGACTCAATTAAGATGACCTAGTATGTGCTCATATACATTCAGACACTAGGCATTGGTTTTCCATGCCAAGGCCTAACCACCAACACATACTCCAGCTCTGGAGTTAGTCTTTTGAGTGAAAAAACTTAGAAATTATTTAATCACCCGCAAAGGCGAAAAGAAAAAACAATTAACAAGTGAAAAAAAACACTCTAGAGTACATGCTCGTACCTAGGTCTTAGGTGGCCAATAGCTTTTTACAATATCTCATACTCAGGTCATTTATTACAATGGTGGAAATGCAGAAAAATGTGCTCTTTTGAAAGACCGACTGAACTCTGAACTCTGTCATATGAACACTGACTGCTCATTCTTTGGCGGCTCTTCAGGAAATCCAGCTTGTGCAAACTGGTGGATAACATGGCTAAAATCCCACCAGATGGATGTTGAGACCCCAGCCAGGGGCAAACATATACCATAGGCTTGCACCGAAGAGAGAAGAGGACGTTCCACCAGAGACGTCTTGGCAGGCCTGGACCCAGAGGGGTCTTGCCTTTCCCCTTGAACGTTGGCCTTGGAAGGCCCATGACATCACCTCTATGACCCTTGACGTCACCCAACGTCAGATGGACATGATGGAGGCAGTTGTGTGCCAAGTGGCACGATCCATAGGCCTTGGAAGGCCTAACGTTTTGCTCCTGGAGGCCAACGTCTCACCTAGGAGGGCCCAAAATCACCCTAGAAGGGCATGACGTCACCTCTTTTGCATGTTTTAGGGTTTAATTTGTCAAATTTATGTAAAAAACTGGATATTTGATGTAATGGCCATGTCGACCTTTTTGACCTAATTTTGTAATTAAAGGCCATCTGGATTGTATAAATAAGGGATTAATCCCTTGTATTTTTTCATAATTCTTTCAGTCACACAAGTGAGGTCTGAAATTCGGCCTCTTTAAGGCTTATTGGCTGAAATTAAGTGGTGCGCAACTCTTGGAGGAGGCTTGTGTTCGTGTATTTTGGCATTTTCTTGGTGGAAAGTCTTCTACTAGGGTATTTGCTAGATTATTCTTGGTGAATGTAAGTGAAATTCTGCAATTCTTCTTTCTTTTGAATGGTTATAGTATCTTTACTTTACATTTACTAAGATCATGAAATTGCTAGTATAAAACCCTAGGAGATTAAGCGCATGTTATTGTCCTTATCTCAATAGCTATCTACCTACTCGATTTTGCTAGAAAACCTATCCATTGAAGCATGTGCTAGAGCCCTACCATTGTAGCACTCTAACACCCTTGCTTCATCAAGCTTTTATTTATATCAAAATTGAGCTAAAGAAGAAGGAAAACCGCTAGGGCCTAGGGTTACCTACTTACTAGTAGTCGTTTTCCTTCTAGGGTTTGGTGATTGAGGCCTTGGGTTACCAATACCTCAATCATTTTTCCTCGTCTCTAGTTCACACATTATCATTTATTTCCTTCAAGATTGTTGCTGCAAAAAGTGACTCCATTAGCCCTAAAGACACTGGTTTACACCTTGTACTTGATTGATTGATGAAAACAACCCCCAAACCCTTTACCTCAAGCTATTTACTAACTATTCCTAACCCTAGATTAGACTAATTTACTAACATACTTGCTGCTGTTACAAAAGTAAGCTACAACCATATATTGCAGCAGTAAAAGCTCCTAAAAGCAATTATTAAAATTGATTTTTACATTGCCTTATTAGCTTGTGACAAGTTCTAGCATATTGCTATTATTAGGTTACCATTTTGGGTCATTTTGAAGCTTGTTTAAGGCATAAATTGTGAAGCTATCATCATATATACATTGCTGTTATAATTTTCTGTTTGCTTCATCTTATATCAAATTATTGCTTTTATTTAAAAGTCCAAGGTTTTATGAAGCACTAACATCAATTGTTACTTGCAAAATAGTGTTTTCTTGTTGTCTTGTTCTGGGTAGGTACACTTAAGCATATCTTTGCTTCATATTGTCAAACCTTTGGGACTTTCTGATTAGTGTGACATGTGAGAGGGGACAACTTTTCTTGATACCATTACCTTTGCCTTCTCAAACCCCCAGGTCACCAGGGACGTTTCCCCTGGGCTTTCATCCCTAAAGAGAAAGAGGTGTCTTATTTAGGTGACAGTGATAGGACAACCTACTGTTATGCCAATTTACCGTCCACTTGCCTTTGGCTTTTGGGAAAGTACAAATTGTGCGATAATAGGGTTGATTGATAGAGTTGTTCTTCATAGCTGGGTTTTTATGAAGGGAGGGACATTTATCATATGGAAGTTGCATATGGTTGACTGCCCTAGTTCACGTGTAGCATGTGGCTTGTTAGGAATAGGATTGTGGAGCAATAAAAACACAAAACAAATCAAAATCAATGTGGAAATAAAACACATAAGAACACAATATAAGAGACACATTAATATACATTGTTCACCCTGTTACACCTCGAATTCTTTGTATTGTACCCCACATTTTATCATGAGATGTGACCACTTTGATGAGCCCTGTTATCCCTCACGTCATAGGAGTAGTAAATTGTGATTCTCATCACATGACATATTTTTTAGGGGTAATTTGCAAGGATGATGATGGGCTTGAGATGCATTTTGGTTGGGCATGGTACTTCATTATTATGCAAAGCATAGGGTGCTATAGGTTGGATCATGAGGATTGATGTGGCTTAAATGGTGACATACAAGGGCTCGTATTGTCTCACTGATGGGCACCTTTGTTGAGGGCTAGCTGTATCCATTTTCGCTTTTTGTTTTTGAAGCATATTTTTTCCAAGCCCTTTTAGCCATTAATTTATTATGGTGTTTCCAAGTTGACGCTAATGTGGGACTTCTACCTAAGCATGAAAAACATTTTCCACGTCAACTCTACCTTGGTCACACTTTGCAAGCATGCTTCCCCAAGTTGAAGTCAATATAGGGAAATAAAAAGGAAATGCATAGCCCACAAACGCTCTACCTTGGTTGGCATAATTGTTTATTTGATTATTTAATTCATGGGTCCCTCATTTTTTGTGAGAAGCATTTCATTGCTCTCGGGATCCTAGGGTGAGCTTCTAATGCATGATGTTTCTTGCTAGGGCACCTTCGATCCTAATGGCCCCTTCTTCCCATGAAATGAGGTACATGCCCTTCTTGGGTCAATAATCCAGGACACCTAGAAGATTGGGACACGGAGGGGAATGTTAAGTTTTGAGCTATTATTAGGTTTCTTTTCAATTTACTAGATAACAATAACATAGGTAGGATCACTTAGAGAAACACAATCACAAGATACACAACATTTATCTTAGGAAACTCTCATGGGGAAGAAAACCCAACAAAACATTCCTTAATATAGATAGCCAATACAATGCAAAGACAATAAACCAAAACACTAGAGAGTATCCAACACTGAGCAATGTGCCTCTCTCCTCCTTCTCCCAACTGCAGCTACCAAAATTGCGCACTTGATGAGCGGATGAGTGAGTGAGATAATGAGGTGCTGGCTTCCTTTATTTATAGAAGCTGGTAGGCGCTGGAAAGGTGTCTCTTCACTGGGCAGGGCCAACTTGTCTTCTTAGTGGTTAAAACCACTTTAATTAGGCCCGAGGTCCGACTTCTTAATTTGCATAATACAATTAGGGTTTGACCAATCGCAAAAGGGGATTTGGTCAATTACAATGCCTGACATGATCAATCCACAAAAGGGGATTGATCTCATGAATAATGACTCAATAATAAATAGAATACTCTTTGCAGTTACAATATTTCAACACTCCCCCTTAACAAGAAGGGTATTCTACAAC
>JASDQU011441503.1:27490-42303 GCA_032191745.1 Picea mariana
AGCTAAGTACAAGAAATTAAATCTAGGAGTTTATTCTTTTCATTCAACAATCAACCATAAATTGAAATACACATAAACCAATTGTTCATCCACGATATGACATCAAGCATATACTTGCATAAAAGGATACTCAGGTACGTTTGTTATATGCAAGTAAAATTAAAATTTCTTCAAAAAAGATAACTAATATATAAAAAGAAGCCCGTGGCTTTGCTGAGTGTAAAATGAGACCAGTGCCTTAAAGTGAATCCTGGGCAATGTAGTTCGTGTGTTTTATTAGGATAAATTGATGTTGAGTTAATGAAATGGTTTGGGCCTCCTTATGTATCATTCACCAATCTAAAACTTATTGACCGGGTGTGCCGCCGATCCAATAAGGCGAGTTGCCAGGTGATTTGACACACAACACCCAGGGTAGAGGTCTTAGACAAATGATACCACTTAAAGATTGTTCTAATTAATCTATCAACCACTAACCAGCCCAGCGTGTATGAAACTTACTTCCAGCAAATCGAGACTAGCTCGCAATTGGAAGAGTCAAGAACCGCACTGAGAGTTGAGGGGAATTTGTTTATTTTAAACGAGAAGTAAATAACTCAAATTGAAATGTGAAACTAATTACTAATCCACACTGACCAGGCCTCTTTCGAGGAGCTGAGGAGATGGTTTATTTGCCAAATTGAAATTGCAAGAAGTAAAGCTAATCTAGCAATTAAAATGTTACTTTCCAAAATGAAATCTAATCCATGTGAAGATTGCAGTGCTTTGTGATGAGTTGAAAGATTACTTTAGCTTATCTTTAGTTATGAAAGTTGAATCTAAGCTAAAACTGCAAAATTGAGACAAACACGAAAAACACCGTTCCCCCAGGGAGATGAAGAGTGAGAGTTTGTAGCCCCACTGATTTTATTAAAGAACTTGCACAACTGTTTATGGGAATGACTTGTGACCATTCATTAGGGGGGTCACAAGTCTTTACAATGTTTTACAAATGTTTATTGAAGAAAATGGGTGCCCCCGGGGATCCCGGATGCTCCAAATCCGCCCAAAACGGACAGAACTTCCTCTTGTCTGTTCGCAAACCTGCACAAAACAGCAAGCAAACAAAGACAAAAGATGCCCAAAAACACTTTGGAAGTGTCTTTGGTTATTAGTAGGAAAGCCCCAAAATTAACTAAGTGAAACTAGTGTAAAATGAGCAAAATGAACTAAGAAGAGCAAGCTAAAGAGCTTGTCTCCTTAGGGTCTTTTTCTGTTGTTTTAAAACAACAATATAAAGACACTCTAATTGCCAAATATAAAATTGAAAACTTTAGGAAAAGAACTATCCTTTAACTTATAAATTTTTTGAAAGAAAACATGCTAAAAGAAGACTTTTCCTAAGCTAGATCTAAGTATTTAGATGAAACTTGAAAGTACAAACTTGGATCTAGTTTATCTTATGCATGTACACTTAGATATTCAGAATTTGAAATAAAGATAGATCTAAGCTACTTGCATTTCCAACAAAGTAGCCAAAAATTTTAGATTTTCTTTGAGAAAGAGTGAAGGGAGAAAATTGTAGCTTTGGAACCCTTGGGCAATGGAGTCTTTAGATGAGCTAAAGAGGGACTGAGTCTTTAGATCCTTGAAGTTGTGAAGAGACAAGCAAGTTTCATCACCACTCCAAGCTATGAGAATCTGTAAGCTTTAAAATCTTGCAAATGAACTTGTTAGCAAAAATGGTGTCACCTACACAAGAAACTTGAAGAGTATGTTAGTTAACCAAAACATGCATACACATCAAAATCTCTAAATATAAATGAACAATAGGATTAACGACAAGCTAGATAAATCCTATCCTACAAGATGATAGCAACCTTTCAAAAGCTAAGATAACAAATCCAAAGTAGAAATCAGGCAAATATTACCTCATGGATTAAACACAAATTGACATCAAGCATCCACACACATGTATAACACACCTTCTTGGCCTCCAAAGTCTCTTTAATCCAAATGAAAAGTGTTACAATAGTATACAACCAACAATTCTTCCCAAGCTCCAACTAGATTGCAATGGGAGAGAGCTTGTATAAATAGCCAAGGTGAAAATCCCCAAGAGAGGAGGGCACACCAAGTGGACAAGAGAGGGCAGCCAAGTGTAAAAGACTAGCAGCCAAGTGTAATGTGAGGGCAGCCATGTGTCCCCCAACTCAATGGATGCCAAGTGTGAGCCTTTTGGAGGAAGAGGAGGGCGCCACTTATCAAGAGGTTGGCTGCCCCCTTTGGGAATGTGCCACCTCTCAAGAGGGGCGCACCTCCCTTTTGGCATGTGCTTAAATTCAAATTAAATCATGCCCACTTTATTGCTTTGACCAAGAAAGTCTTCTTCTTGCTGCCACATAGCTTTTTTTGAGTTCTATTTGTTTCCAACATGTCCCCACATGTTTCCTTGATTTTTGCTTTTGCTGATTTTTTTGATTTTATTTTGACTTTTTTGGTTTTTTGGAGAAAAAATGATTTTTAAGTGATTAAAATCACTATTTGTGCTCAACTAAGTGGGTACTTAGGTAATATGGGTGCTCTAGGTCCAAAAATGAGCATCCCCATGGCATATGAAGTCCTCTAGTACCATTTTTTAATACATTTTTATTTTTTAATTAAAAATTGCCGAATTCTGGCAATTTTTTAATTAACTGAAAAAATTAAAAAATCCTAAGGGGGACTTAGCACATTTCCATAAGACTCTATGAGAATGTTTAGCATGATAATATACATCAGACACTAGGCTTAGATCCATGCTAAGCCCTAACCATGGGCATATACTCCGTCTCTGGAGGGATTGAGTGAAAAAACTCATAAATTATAAATTGCCTGAACGGAAAAATATAATAAATAAGTGAAAAAACACTCCAGAGTACAACTCATGCTTAGAACTAGGTGGCTAAGACCTTTTACAAGTTCATCATGCAACATCTCTTATTACAATTTTTTATGGAAATGTGAAAAAGTTGGTCTTTATTGACCGGCTGAACTTCTAAACTTTGAATTTTGAACATGAAAATGTTCAATCTTTGGCGGCTCGCTGGAAATCCATCCTAGTGCAACTTGGTGGATAACATTGGCTCCATATGGGGACGTGTGCTTGATCTTTAAGAAAAAAAGAGAGCATGCGAGAATCCAGAATCTGTCCCTACATCACAAACATCTTGCCAAAAACAACATCAACGACACATGTATATGAAGACCAAGTGTAAATTGAAATTGCACAATTATTATACATGTAAATACAAAATATAATACAAAAATGAAAATGAACTACTATACATAAAGTATAAAAGAAGAAAGTGAGCATAAATGAAATTTAAATGCGGAGGAAACGGTTAGAGATACATTACAGAGGATGCCCCATGGCATCAAATGATATTACTGAAGAAGGTCTGAAAAATTTTTGCTTACTGGTAGTTTTGACCTTCTCATCATCCAATTGGATGAAGTAGAAAACATATGTAACAACCATGTCATGGATGAAATAAGAGCTCAGATGTCTGAAAAATCCCTGTTCGTGATGACTCGTTGAAGATCCTTTTCCAAGTTTTATCAACTTAGCCCTTTTCTTGGGGTCAGACCACCCAAGAAACATGTGCAATTTTTTATTCAACCAAACATTGAAGTCTGGCAAGCCTTGTAAAGTTTTGATGAATCTCTGCATCGAACTGTCATGGTGGAAGTCCAACCACTGCTCATAATGATCTGGCATTGATAGACTAGAGTTGTCTTCCACTTTCCCATTATCTATTATTGATTCTTGTGACGGATGAGAGATTGGAACTGGGACTATCAAGACCTCTGCTTCACTGATCGTTTCAGGTTCAACATAACTGTCGAAGATCTTATCTGAGGAGATGGGTTCCTCGGGAGGAGGGTGGGGATTTGAATTATTTGGATATTCAATCATTTCAAACTCAAAATCCTTTGTTTCCTCATGACCAATTAATGACTCGTCTATAGGCTCTTCCGGAATTTCTAAGTGAAATTCTTTTTCTTGTTCACTGTGAAGCTCTGGCTCTATAGGGTCTAAATACTTAATGCAAACTTCTGCCTCTGCAAGGCGAGCTTCCATGGCCTTTAACTGCTTCGCATAGATAAATTCCATGGCTTGAATGACTTCCTTAAACTTTTGATTGGAATCTGGTGAAGCATCATACTTAACATCTGAATTGATTGTTTTCATATTTGGAGGTCTCTTCTCCTTCCATTTTTCCATAAAAGCATCAATCAACTCATTGTAAGTTCTAACATGTTTATCCTTAATTTCTGTAAACCAATCAAGATCATCATCATCAAAGGATAAGATAAATAATTTCATTCCCACATCTTCATATAAGGCATTGCAACACCATTTACTAAAGCAAAGGGAAACCTTCTTAACATGACGTCTAACATCAATAATATTATTACTTTGAAAACAAGGCAAATTTTTAATTGCTTTTTCTGGAATCACATGTGGATAACCACTTATTGTAGAAAAATCAATAGGTTTATAAAGATCATCCATTTCTAAACTAGATTTAATAAAAGGCAAAAAGTCTAACAGAAATGGACTGGACCCAAAAATTAATAAGGATCCTGTTGAGAAGAAAGTTTGGCTAGCCTCCTCCAAAAACACCTTCGGGTTCAAGGATGAAGCTAAGCAAACCGCGAGTTCCTCTTTGCAGAATACTTTGTCAAATTATTTTTGAAGTGGAGTCGCCAGACGATCAAGTTTATTCTAAGCAAACAAGAAGCATCAAACAAAGCAAAAAGAAAAAGGAAAACAAAAGTCGTATTCCGGGAATAGAAATATTTATCTCGGCAACGACGCCAAAATGTTGCCGCCTTATACACACCTGGGAGATGTGGAAGAAATCTTCAATCCACTCGGTGTGTCCTCGGGGGCAAGTGAGAGTTAAGGTGCTGTCACCTAATCCTCAACTCCTTCGTCTAGGCCAACTCCTAGCGAAGCCAAGGGGGGTAGTCCCTAACAAATATACTAAGGCTTTGAACTAAGCTAAGTACAAGGAATTAAATCTAGGAGTTTATTCTTTTCATTCAACAATCAACCATAAATTGAAATACACATAAACCAATTGTTCATCCACGATATGACATCAAACATATACTTGCATAAAAGGATACTCAGGTACGTTTGTTATATGCAAGTAAAATTAAAATTGCTTCAAAGAAGATAACCAATATATAAAAAGGAGCTTGTGGCTTTGCTGAGTGTAAAATGAGACTAATGCCTTAAAGTGAATCGTGGACAATGTCGTTCGTGTGTTTTATTAGGATAAATTGATGTTGAGTTAATGAAATGGTTTGGGCCTCCTTATGTATCATTCACCAATCTAAAACTTACTGATCGGGTGTGCCGCAGATCCAACAAGGTGAGTTGTCAGGTGATTTGACACACGACACCCAGGGTAGAGGTCTTAGACAAATGATACCACTTAGAGATTGTGTTAATTAATCTATCAACCACTGACCATCCCAACGTGTATGAAACTTACTTCCAGTAGATCGAGACTAGCTCGCAACTGGAAGTGTCAGTAACCACACTGAGAGCTGGGGGGAATTTGTTTATTTTAAACGAGAAGTAAATAACTCAAATTGAAATGTGAGACTAATTACTAATCTACACTGACCAGGCCTCTTTCGAGGAGCTGAGGGGATGGTTTATTTGCCAAATTGAAATTGCAAGAAGTAAAGCTAATCTAGCAATTAAAATGTTACTTTCCAAAATGAAATCTAATCTATGTGAAGATTGCAGTGCTTTGTGATGAGTTGAAAGATTACTTTAACTTATCTTTAGTTATGAAAGTTGAATCTAAGCTAAAATTGCAAAATTGAGACAAACATGAAAAACACCGTTCTCCCAGGGGGATGAAGAGTGAGAGCTTGTAGCCCCACTGATTTTATTAAAGAACTTGCACAACTCTTTATGGGAATGACTTGTGACCATTCATTAGGGGGGTCACATGTCTTTACAATGTTTTACAAATGTTTATTGAAGAAAAGGGGTGCCCCCGGGGGTCTCGGATGCTCCAAATCTGCCCAAAATGGACAGAACTTCCTCTTGTCTGTTCACAAACCTGCACAAAACAACAAGCAAACAAAGACAAAAGATGCCTAAAAACACTTTGGAAGTGTCTTTGGTTATTAGTAGGAAAGCCCCAAAATTAACTAAGTAAAACTAGTGTAAAATGAACAAAATGAATTAAGAAGAGCAAACTAAAGAGCTTGTCTCCTTAGGGTCTTTTTCTGCTGTTTTAAAACAACAATATAAAGACACTCTAATTTCCAAATATGGAATTGAAAGCTTTAGGAAAATAACTATTCTTTAACTTATAAATTTTTTGAAAGAAAGCATGCTAAAATGAGACTTTTCCTATGCTAGATCTAAGTATTTAGATGGAACTTGAAAGTACAAACTTGGATCTAGTTTATCGTATGCATGTACACTTAGATATTCAGAATTTGAAATAAAGATAGATCTAAACTACTTGCATTTCCAACAAAGTAACCAAAAATGTTAGATTTTCTTTGAGAAAGAGTGAAGGGAGAAAATTGTAGCCTTGGAAACCTTGGGCAATGGAGTCTTTAGATGAGCTAAAGAGGGACTGAGTCTTTAGATCCTTGAAGTTGTGAAGAGACAAACAAGTTTCATCACCACTCCAAGCTATGAGATTCTGTAAGCTTTAAAATCTTGCAAATGAACTTGTTAGCAAAAATGGTGTCACCTACACAAGAAACTTGAAGAGTATGTTAGTTAACCAAAACATGCATACACATCAAAATCTCTAAATATAAATGAACAATAGGATTAACAACAAGCTAGATAAATTCTATCCTACAAGATGATAGCATCCTTTCAAAGGCCAAGATAACAAATCCAAAGAAGAAATTAAGCAAATATTACCTCATGGATTAAACACAAATTGACATCAAGCATCCACACACATGTATAACACACCTTCTTGACCTCCAAAGTCTCTTTATTCCAAATGAAAAGTGTTACAATAGTATACAACCAACAATTCTTCCCAAGCTCCAACTAGATTGCAATGGGAGAGAGCTTGTATAAATGGCCAAAGGTGAAAATCCCCAAGAGAGGAGGGCGCACCAAGTGGACAAGAGAGGGCAGCCAAGTGTAAAAAACTAGCAGCCAAGTGTAATGTGAGGGCAGCCATGTGTCCCCCAACTCAATGGATGCCAAGTGTGAGCCTTTTGGAGGAAGAGGAGGGCACCACCTCTCAAGAGGTTGGCTGCCCCCTTTGGGAATGCGCCACCTCTCAAGAGGGGCGCACCTCCCTTTTGTGCTCAAATACAAATTAAATCCTGCCCACTTTATTGCTTTGACCAAGGAAAGTCTTCTTCTTGCTGCCACATAGCTTTTTGGAGTTCTATTTGTCTCCAACATGTCCCCACATGTTTCCTTGATTTTTGCTTTTGCTGATTTTTTTAATTTTATTTTGACTTTTTTCGTGTTTTGGAGCAAAAATGATTTTTAAGTGATTAAAATCACTATTTTTGCTCAACTAAGTGGGTACTTCGATAGTATGGGTGCTCTAAGTCCAAAAATGAGCATCCCCATGGCATATGAAGTCCCCTAGTACCACTTTTTAATACATCTTTATTTTTTAATTAAAAATTGCTGAATTCTCACAATTTTTTAATTAACTGAAAAAATTAAAAAATCCTAAGGGGGACTTAGCACATTTCCATAAGACTCTAGGAGAATGTTTAGCATGGTAATATACATCAGACACTAGGCTTAGATCCATGCTAAGCCCTAACCATGGGCATATACTCCGGCTCTGGAGGGATTGAGTGAAAACCTCATAAATTATAAATTGCTTGAACGACAAAATATAATAAATAAGTGAAAAAACACTCTAGAGTACAACTCATGCTTAGAACTAGGTGGCTAAGACCTTTTACAAGTTCATCATGCAACATCTCTTATTACAAATTTTTATGGAAATGTGAAAAAGTTGATCTTTATTGACCAGTTGAACTTCTGAACTCTTAATTTTGAACATGAAAATGTTCAATCTTTGGCGGCTCGCTGGAAATCCATCCTAGTGCAACTTGTTGGATAACAAACCTAATAGGATGGCTCGTGATGAGACCCCCTATCCTCGAACTAGGTCTTGTTTTATTATTTTTATGGATCCCTCTATTTCTTGCTGAGAAGCTTTTTACTGCTTTCTCGAGGATCCCTAGGTGAAGCATCTCAAGGTTTCATTCTTTGGCTTTTATCTTTTTCCAGCTACTTTTACCTTCTGGGACTTTAGCCCCTTCTTCCCACAAGGTAAGGTACAACCCTTGAATATTTGGCCAACCTAAAGCCCAGACCAGTGTAATGGGATGGATGAGCGGGAGAAAGATGTAAAGTGGTAAGTATGGTGGGAGCGGACGATGGCTTCTCATGAATCCCCCTAGTGGGAACTCAAACCCTATGGGTACAAGCTTACTAGGGTATCCTGTCTTTTCCCTGATATATGGTCAAGTGGAGAGGTATAAGATCCAAACACCTGTTAGAAGTGTTATCCCCACTTTTTAGGGATAGCTAAGAGATCATGTCTCGAGGCCCAGAGGTCCTAGACATGGAGTATCGAGAGCATGATTGACCTGAGCATGGCCCAGGAGGGCCCACCTTTTCTTCTTCCATTGTCTTTGTCTTGTCAGCAACAGGAACATCCATCACCATCGGCTTGGTCCTGTATCAGAAGAGGTTCTTGCTCCATGAGGTAATTGGTCCAGGTATCATGTTATGTGTCACTTTTGATCATTGAAACCTTTAAATATATGCATCTAATTCCTTTTATATCTAACAACTTCTTAGATATTACATTTGCCCACTTGACCATGTTTGGGGGAATTGACGGGGTGCCCTAGCAAGCCTGTGTCTGTAGGTTTTGATTTGCCACTTGGGGGATTTATGAAAAGCCATCGTCCGCTCCCATCATTGCACCACTCTTACATCTTGTTTCCCGCTCACCTATCCCATTCCCCTTGTCCGGGCATTGGGTTGACCTATTTTTAGGACTGCACCTTACCTCGTGGGAAGAAGGGGCTAAAGGCCCCGAAGATAAAAGCAAGCTGGTAAAAGATAAAAGCCTAATAATAAGCCTCGCGATGCTTCGTCCAGGGATCCCCGAGAAAGCAATAAAAGGCTTCTCAGCAAGAAACAAGAGGGACCCTAAAAAATAATAAAACAAGACCTAGTTCGAGGATAGGTGATCTCATCACGAGCCAACCTATTAGGTCAATGGGTACCTAGCAATATGACATGGCCATCAGCTGGTTACCACGCCAGGGCAGTGACTCTTGGTTGCATGGCCAAGGGAAAGGGGGTCTCATCACGAGCGAACCTTCTCATTTCTGCGAAAGTACTTGTGGGTAACGCTGTCAGCTCTGGTCACCATGCCAAGGCAGTATCCCCTGGTTAGCTCTTGAACAAAAAAAAACCAATAAAAAGAATAAAAAGAATAAAGGCAAGAATGGGCTTGGAAAAAATGCATACATGACAGGTACAACTCGCCCTTTACAAAGGCACCCACAGGTAACATTTTTGCATCCTTGGCCTTCACTGCACCCACATGCTTGGACACCCCCTGACCACATCACCCACTTACATGGCTTGGACGAGGTCTTTCTGGGAACTTTCCTTTTCCTGTGGACACTGGCCCAATAGGATGCCTCGTCCTTTTCCCCATACTTGTATTGCAGGCTTGTGTAACGTCTTTGAGCTATTGACTGATGTATGAGGGATTTTATGCATGTGTTTAATAATATTAATGATGAAATGTGATTGACATTGCTATGATCCCTGTGACAGATGAGCCCATGGAGGGCGTAGCTTTTGATGTGCAGGACCATACCTGACGGACAAGTACACATGGGGAGATGATCAGCGTGGACCTCCATGGGGATGAAGAGCCCACCAAATGGATGATGAGACCCCATCAGGGGGTAGAGACAGGGCAGAGGTTGATCAGAGTCTTTGCACAGGAGAAGAAGAGGACGGTCCACCAGAGGCACCTCGACACAGCTTGACTTAGGGGGATTGACCCATTTTCAGTGGGACGTTGGCTCTAGATGGCCTAGGACGTCACCAGGAGGCTTATGACGCCATCATGAGCATGTTGGCAGATGGACAGGGCGGTTGGCGCGTGTGGCATCTTGGAGGAGCCCAAGGAGGGCTGGCGTCTCACTTCAGGAGGCTGCATTTGCCCTATTAGGGGCTAACGTCACCCTAGAAAGGGGTGATGTCTTACCTTTCTGCTTGATTAGGGCTTTTACTTAGCATTTAATGTAAAAACAATATGATTTTGATATTATGGCCTTGTCGGCCTTTTTATGACCTAAAAAGTAAATTAGGTCATTGATACAATATATATTGAGGATTTTGATCCTCATTTTATCATCACAACTCATTCACTCCATAAGGAGGTCTGAAATTTGCGCCCTATCTTGGGTATTTTGCTAGATTAAGTGATGCGCACTTGTTGAAGGAAGACATTTTTGGCATTTATGGTGTTTCTCTTGAAGGAAGGTGTTACAACTAGGGTTTGCATGGTTATTTCTTGATGAATTGTAAGTATTTTTCTACAAAACTTCTTAAATGAATGGTTGTAGTCTTATTTTTTTGCATACATTTATAATTTGCTGAATCAAAACCCTAGGTGACAAGCACACAAGTAGGTCCTTGTCTCATGTCCCCTGATAGAGAAACTTTCAGCCATTGAAGAAGAAGAAGAGAGCCTAGCCGTAGCTACACTCCTTTTTCTTCCTCCCCTTTGCTAGCCGTACCATTTAGACTTCAAGAGGAAGAAGATGTCCCAGGCCTAGGTTATCTACACTTAGGGCCGTTTTTCTTTTAGGGTTTGATGAAAGAGCCTTGTTGTAGTAACACTCTCCCTCATTAAGCCTTCTTGTCTTGATTTTGTGCTTCATCTAAGCTAGCCGTTTTGCCGGGAAGGAGGAGAGAGCACGAGGCCTTGCTTTAGCAACACCAGAGTGAGCCTCTCTCCCCTAGGGTTTTGATTTTGAGGCCTTGCCTTAGCAACACCTCAAAACTCTTCCCTCTAGTCCTTAAAATCTTGCCTCCTTCAACTCTTGAGTCCTTCACTTATGACTCCATTAAACCCTAAGGCACTGATCTAGAAGTCCTCCAACGTTGAAGTGAAATTTTATCACAACACTCTCAAAACCTTGAATACAAACCCTAACTACACTAACCCTAGCCTAGACTAACCTATTAACCCTAAGTTGTTGATGTCATCATTGGATATTTCATCTTTAAATGCAGCAACGTCTTGTTTTAAAAGCAATTGAATGGTGGTTTGGGCATTGATTGAATAAAGTGTTGATTGGTTACATTGAATGCCACATTGTTCCAATACTTATTGGTGAAGTGATATATCCTTTTATTGCTATTGATAAACATTGATTTCGTCAACATTTATTGCTAATTGCTTATATATATTCATCAGATAGTCTTGTGAAGTATTAACCCATTGAAATATAGCTTGCATATATCAGTTTGCTGTTGCTTTGTTCCAGGTAGGTGTTCTTCATTGGGGATTTACTCTATTATTGGCTGTTTAGCCGGGACTATCTGTTTGGGTGGTGACTTGTGAGGAAAACTTGTTCTTGTTTCATTATCCTTTTGCCTCCTCAAAACCACAGGTCACCGGGGACGTCTCCCTTGGGCCTCACCTCCCTAAATAGAAAGAACCTCCCCATCGTGGTGACATTGGGTGGGATAGGTTCCTGTTACGCCAGTTTGGCGTTCTATCTTATAACCTTTTCTCCTAGCTACAAACTCTGCGATAACATATTGGCGCCGTTGCCGGGGAACATTGAGTCAATTCTCCTCAAAACGATAAACCTTTTCGGTAAGCCTTGCCTCAGAGCCTTATCTTACAAGCTTACCTGACGACTCCACTTAGGGTGTTTTCCCTTTATCTTTGATGGTTCAAGCAAATCATCTGGCGACTCCACTAATAGCTAATGACGACCCGTAGTGGGTGTTAGTGTATACTTTCATCTACTACTATGACCTCCACAAATCCTGTCATGCTTGTAAGTTCTCCCAAATCGTCTCATGAAGAGCTCTTTGGCCCTTTAGGCTTAGCTAACACCCAATGGGGGTTACATGATCTACCAAAGAAGGTCGAGTCCTGGATACCTAAGTTTTCAGGGGAAGATGGATCCTATGGCAACTCTCATTGGACCAACTTCTGTGATGCATTCCAGTTTCACCAATTCGGACAAGAAAACCCTGATGTCTTTTTAAGGCTCTTTCTGAGCTCACTCACCGGAAGTGCCAGAAGATGGATTAACAAACTCCCGAAAGGAAGCATCAAAACCCCTGAAGATCTTGAACAAGCCTTTAAGAAAGATTGGTGCGAAAAAGAAAGCATGGATTCCCTTTACTCTCAATACACTGATATTTGCAAAGCTTCTAGCGAGGGCATTAGGGATTTCAATGATAGGTTCAACCTTCTCTTCAAAAAGATCAAACCTAGTTTCTCAGAAGAAGCTGTCCTCCAACACTACTTGAACTCGTTGGAAGGAGTTTTGCAGTTTACTCTCAAAGATCGGTTACCCTCGACTCTAGAAGAAGCGCAAGATTTTGCTTGCCAGATTGAGAGGAACCTTGAATTCGAAGACTACATCCATCATGTCAATCTCTCTTACAATAATAACCCTTGGGAATCTAGTGACGAGGATATCATCGACACTGAACCCAAGCTCCCAACAATTCTTGAGGTAAAACTCATGCCTCCCAAAAGGAAATGGAGCACAACTTTCTCAAACATCGACAATGACTTGAACATCTCAAAACAACATGAACCATCCGAGGATTTGGGTATGATCACTCATAAAAAACCTAACTTTGTGGATTCCTTGTTTGTCTTGAACACACCAATGTTAGAAAATCAAGATGGGAGTGAAACCAATAGGTATCTGGAAAGTGGTTCTGAAGAGCCCCGAGTACATAGTGGAACTGATCTAAGCACTATTATGTCTTGTATCTTGCAAAGGGTTAAAAGGATTCGTGAAATGATGAAAATTTCCTTTCTAACAAAGCAAAACCCAGATGACCAACTATCTTTTGAGGGGACTCCCACACTATTACAAACCGATCATTCTGAGCAAGATGAGCAAGCACCCTCTTCCTTATTAACAAATGATCTTGGACCTAGTGACTATGATTCAGTGGATCCATACTTGTTTCAAGATTGCCCCACTTTTCCCTTGACAGAAGAAGACACAGATTGGGGTGATTATCCCTGTTATCGCACAGTTTGTAGCTAGGTCAAAAGGGTAAGGGATTGAGGCCAAACTGGCGTAACGGGAACCTTCCCCACCCAATGTCACCTCAATGGGGATGTTCTTTCTATTTAGGGAGGTTAACCCAGGGGAGACATCCCCGACAACCTGGGGTTTTGAAGAGGCCAAAGTATAAAGATCAAGGCAAAGTTTCCTTCTCACAGGTTACCACCAAAGGTTAGATAATCCGACTCATCAACCAATAGAGAAGTGTATGCCCAAAAGAGAACACCTGCCTGGAACAAGACAATAACAAGATAATATGTATGCAGGCTATATATCAGTGGGTTAGTATTTCATGTGATTATCTGACATCAATATATAAGCAAATGAAACAACAGGTATTAATGAGATCAATGTTTCATCAATAACTATCGAGATGATGTAGCAAACAATATATTCAATCAATCATTTACTCAATAAATGCCTTTAACCATCATCTAATTGCTTATTATCAATATTTGCTGCGTCAAGATGGAATAATCAACTATGACGTTAGCCTAGTTAGGGTTTCAAAATTTAAAGTTTTGAGAGTTGGTTTGGACACTAGCACTTCAACGTTGTGTGTCTAAGATCAGTGCCTAAGGGTATATGGAGTCATTCAAGGAGAGGACGCAAGGTTGAAGGAGTAATAGGCTAAAGACAAGAGGGAAAGGTTCTAGAGTGCTGCAATGGCAGGGCCCTAGAATCAAAACCCTAGGGGAAAGAGGCTCACTCCGGTGTTGCTTAAGCAAGGCCTCGTGCTCTTTCCTCCTTCTTTAGGTCAAACTTGGCAAAAATGGCTAGCATAAGAGAAGAGATAAAACAAGAGGATCAAATGAGGGAGAGTGTTGCAAAGGCAAGGCTCTATCACTAAAACCCTAGAAGATGGACGACCCTAGGTGTAGATAACCTAGGCCTGGGACGTCACCCTCCTTTTAACCTTCAAAAATCAAAGCTATCTTAAGGGAAGAAGTGAGAAGAGTGTAGCAAAGGCTAGGCTCTTTCTTCCTTTATCAATGGTTGAATATTTCTCTCTAAGGGGACATGAGACAAGGACCTACTTGTGTGCTTGTCACCTAGGGTTTTAAAATCAGCAAATTTATAAGTAAATGCAAGAATTATAACCTACAACCATTCAATTAAGAAGTTTTGCAAGAAAAACACTTACATATCATGATGAAAAGCATAAGCAAACTCTAGTTGTAAACCTTCCTTCAAGAGAAATGCCAAGCATGCCAAGAAAATCCTTCCATCAACAAGTGCACCTCCTTTAAAAGACCAAATACACAAGCTAGGGCGCAAAAATCAGACCTCACAAGTGTGAGTTGTTGTGTTATGTTCAAATGAGGGAAAAACATCCTCAATATATAGTGTATCATGACCCTTTAATTAAAATTAGGTCATTAAAAATAGCCGACAAGGCTACAAACCAAAATCATACTGTTTTTACATTAACTGCTAAGTAA
>JASDQU011441504.1:0-13477 GCA_032191745.1 Picea mariana
CTCGACGATGGACGGTCCTGATTTCTTCAGAACTTCAAGACTTCAGCGAGTCCACTCCCCTGTGCATTTTGAAAATATTAAGGTGTGTGCAACTTACCTGGATCCAATGGATGTCGGTCCACCCACTCCTAGATCTGACAGATAGGATCTATTCCTCTCCTCTGCGTTCTCTTCTGGGTGTCTGGATGTGAATTTCAATGGCCCAGATCGCCTCCTTTCTGTTGATCTGACGACAGTTGTCATTCCTCCTCCTGAGATTACACTTTATCCTAACTTGGAAGAATTCCTATGTGTCAAAGGATTTGACTTTTGATTCTTCTATGAGCCCAATGATTTTGGGTCTTGATGGTCTTTTTCCTCCTGAGGTTTTGTCAATGGAATTTGACCTCGCCCTGAAGGACACTTGCGATCTACGTACAAATTTGCACTCCTCCTCCTGAGATTTCTCGTCTTCTTCTCTCCTGAATTATTAAAGAGTCACTTCGACACTTAGTCAAGTTTCAGATCTGTGCACTCCTTGCAACAAATTCTTACACAAGGATTGAGTTCTTGCGGACGACTGTGCATGCCTTACAACAGTCACCTTGCACTCCTTTCAAAGGGAAAGTTTTGTGCTATCTCTTCTGATATTTGAAATTGAAAAAGATTCCGTCAATGCACTCCTTTCGAAATGTGTGCATACCTTGCATGGACTCAATCGAAGAGATACAATTGAAATTTATGCAAACATTTCACAATTTCATATATTCGTAATGACATTCATTCATTCATGAAAACAACAGTAACATGGAATTTCAAACAATAACAACACCATGGATTGGATCAATTTTCCTCTATTATATCCATTTGAAAGAAAAATGGCTACAGTTATGATCAAACAACAAATAAAAATCTGAAATTTCCTACTAACTCGCAGCAACCTCATTTGGGCATACAAAACTTCTATTTATCTCAGAGGGTCCTTAGGGTTCCCACCCGACTACTAGTCTACTGGGAAAAAAAACATAATTGCTACCTTATTTCGGTTATATTCAATACTAGGAGTGAAAACTCCCAGATCACTCATGATCATTCAGCTTCCAAGCATTTTATCTTCTTCCATTTTTCATTCAGCTCCAAAAGATTCGCAGTAACTTCCAATGTTTAAGATTTCGAAATGATTCCCAGGCACTAAGTTGTCCTACCACGCGTGCTCCCAGGCGATGCTTCTGCATCAAGAATGTACTCAAATTTCCTCTTCATTGTTGTCACGGTTCTTTAGTGCTACAATGGACTCAAATAACTTGGAATCCACCTAGTGGTACCCTTTTCCACTATCTTTGAGTTACTCTTAAACATTATTAATTTTTGAAATGATCTAAGATTTATGTATTTCCTTCCCCAAAAGTATGGATATATACATCCAGAACTAATCTGCAAATGATGCATTTCTTATGCATCTGTTGGCACTTATTTAGTATGCACACACCTTCATTACTTCACCGTGAAATTTAATCATACAACCATTCTTCCACTGCACTACTCTGATAACAATCATGGAGGTTCTATCTCCAATACTATAGGTCTGATTCTTGGAAATGTTACATCTTATTTCTATGTATACACTCTGTCTTTCTTTATCAGAATACTAGCCTCCTGATATATGAATATGCATAGAACAGATCTTCCCACAATGTACCTTTTTATCTTAACATTCTATAGATTTGACCTCTGATCATCTTGTGAAAGATTCTTGTCATAACACTCTTTCCTTGAGTACATTTTCTCATATTTAACCAAGGTTTAAATCCTTTCAACCACTATCTAACCACCTTACATGAACCTATTATTTGCATCTCCATTTGTACTCAATGTACATGCATTAGCATAAAATGTAGATGGGATTTCCTACTTAACACCTAGAAATGGGTATGCATATTTTTTTGTTGGAATTTCTTTTCCAGGTCATATTTCCATTGGAATTCTTCTATATTACTCATTGAGTATAACCATCTTTAATTGGTAGCTTCTTCATGAAATCATTCCATAATTTGAAGAATTGACCCTGCCTTGTTCCTTATACCTAAAGATACCACTTTGTTAAATACAATTTGCTATGTTTTATTATCAAACTTAATACCTTCTCACAAAAAATTTATTATATAAGATAACAATTCTAAAATTTTTGGTTAAAGCAAGCATACAACCGCAATATATAATTCTAGTAACATATGCACAAGTTTTCCCCCTTTTATGGTCATCAGAATTACTCTTTATTACTTCCTGTGAATATTTTTGCTCATCTCACAATTTTGGGTGATTATATAAAATCTTTTGTCCAAGACCTTTCCAACGATTTCTTTTTTGATCAATTATGATTTTTGAGTAGAAAGTTATGGCCATTTGAATATTACCCAAAAACTCCTTCAACTAGGTGCAATTTTTTTTAACTGAGCTTATGCATCCTTACTCCTGCTCCTTTGGAAATTTGATAGGATCTCAACTGATTTCCTTCATAATGATATTTTAGAAAATCTAGCCAATTTTTATCCTCCTATGAGCTTGAGGTTGTTAAATACATCTTGCTAAATTTTCAGACCAATTATTACTTTTGTCCCTGAATGATACATGTACCTTCTACCTTCTCCTGTGCATTTTTATGTGCCTAGATTTCTAATTTAGCTCCATGAATGATTTATATGGCTTAATATCTTTCCATAGACTTCTTTTGTTCTTCAATATGATTCCTGAGCAGGAATTTATGACCCTCGGAAGATAATTGGGTCTTAAAATTTACCACTCACTATTTTGCCTGTAACTTCCTCATAAAAGCTTAATTTGACGAATAGTTTACACCGTTGGAAAACTCTATCTGAGCTCTAATATTTTATATGAAAAACCTTTGTTTCCTAGAAGTACATAATTATTCGACTTCAACTTCTCAAAAATGTCGTTAAGGCCTTCAAAAACATCCTACAAGTTTAACACCTAGAAAATACCAACATTTTCCACAAATTTTCAACAATGTTTTATAAATTTAGCCTCCATAGGCTGATTGGAATGTTGAAGTGGAACCATATGACACCTTTCACCTTGAGGTGGTTCTATTTCAACTCCATTGTCACCTTTTCATGCCCCTTTGGCCTCCCATTACCTTCCTTTAACTACTTTTCCTTGTTTCTTGGTGTGCTTACCTTACCTTTTTGGGTCTCACTGTCTTGGGCTGCCATGTGGTACATTTAGATTTGGTTGTGGGGATGGGAGGGATGAATCCTATACTCATACATATCAACATTCAAAGCTACACACTGGTGGAATCCAACACTCTTCGTTTGATGGGCGCCAACATGGATCGACGATCAACGTCGCATTTCGTCCCCCCTTGCCCCACCGAACTTTAACACAATGGGGAGGGGTAGAAAGACTTAACCACCAATAATTCCATGGATACATGTCATGCATCATTTCACTTCACTCCCCCCATACTTTGGTTAACGTAACCACCCCATACCCCCCAAAATTCATATGGGGGTGATGTATTTCTTGGGCTTGGGGTCTCGTCGGGTAGGAAATTGTTGCCATCGTGTACCTTTGCCAGACCTACCACCTATACCACACCTATTTTTGTGTACCTTCCACCATGGAATTACACATCACCTTCCCTCCATGTTAGCTGACACATGGCCTCCACATCATGTTGACATCAACGTATGGAAAAATACCCAAATGTTTCCAATTTTTCTAAAATTTCCTATTTTTATGAAATGCACAAAATTGCTCAATTTTGAAATTATTTTTGGGGCCACCATAGAAACTCTATAATAAATCTTTGTTTGGTTGATTTCGACCTTGTAACCATCAATTCGACTCCAACACCCATACATCTACTTTTGCACATCAAATTTCTCATGAATTTAACCATAGAATTTGGGGCTTTTCCCTAAAAACACCCAATTTCATCATGGCACTCTACAACATGAAATTTGTCCAATTTGTAGGCTAAATTTTTCCCAATTTGAGACTAAAGTTGGAAATGTTAATTCCCAGGTTTGTTTCTTTCATACACCCATGAAATTTTCTCCAATTTCACTGAAAAAAATTTGTCGAACAATTTGCGAATGAACTCTTCCTGACATTTTGTCAAACAATTTTCTTGCAAACTCTATGATTTCACTTCTGCGCTCTGCTAAATGGCCCATGTAGGCTCAATGTTGAAAACTGGAGCTCTGATACCACTTTGTAACATTCGCAAACCCTTGCTGGGAAATGCCACATCAAATTTTCAAATTCGGATACCATTAATTTTACTAATATGTTTTGCATATGAACATAGTTAAGTGGAATAATACCAACATACAAAAATAATAATTTATACATATAAATAACAAAAATTACATAAAAAAACATCGTAATTTATAACATAGCATTTACACAAATGCATAAAAACACTTATCTTTTGTGAATTAAACACCAAATGTGTGTAGACCTTACATGTTCCTCTCAACCTTAGACCACACTTCTCATAACTTTCACCAGTGGGTCACCCTCGAGAAGGGGATAAGACTTCACTAAGGAAAATGAAATCCTAAGCTAGGCTAAGGTCTCTTAGGAAACAACAATTTTCAGATCAAGTGCCAACTCTAGCAACCAACCTACAGTCCTTCATCCCCCACATGCATGTCTCACCCAAGGAAGTGTTCCCCTTCTTTTCTCAACAATACTTCAGCTACACCACTTCCCTTCCGGGGCTTCAACAATAGGTCGGAAAGGGAGTCTCAGATCTATGTGGCTGCAGCTTGATACCTTGGGAAATAATTCCCAGAAGTTCTCTCACTTGGAGAGAATGATCACGGGCCTAACAAACTGCTTCTTTGACCACAGGCTTGACAACCCACCTCTTCAACATACATTCATAACAACCCACCTCTTCAGCATATAGGCCTGAAAACCCATTTATCCAGTCCATTTCTACCTAGAAAATTCTCCCAATCTTGCTCCATTCTGGTACGACGACCTAGTCGCCCCTCTTAGGTATGGAGGATGTAAATCATGGAATAATCATGAAAGAATGATGGGAAATACACTAAATATCCCTCTTATATATGCATTTGACTTCTATGACACATGGCACTTAAGGAACCCCCTTGTCCCCACTTTAGAAACTTAGGATTTATTCATATCCATACTTTTATTTAAGGAATATTAATATGATATTCCATTGGGCTTAAACTCCCTTATCATAGCCCTTTCCTAGACTCTTAGCCCCCTTTTCCTTTCTAGTGGAGTTTATCCCCCCATCTCTTTTGTTGGGTCAGTTTGCAACAATGATTTATTTTATTAATAACTTGATTTTTTACATATTATAAGAACACAAGAACCACTTCACATCAAAGTAAATATGCCAACAACCATTTCAATCATTGCAACATTGATGGACACATCGAGGAAAACTGATGGAAAGTTCATCTAGAGTTGAACCCAAAGAACCGCAAGAAGGACGGAAAGAAAAATAACTTTTTATCCACATATTCAAGTAATCGGGTTGAAAGTAGCTCATAAGTGGATGAAAATATTATATTCACATCAGAGCATAAGGAGGTGAATCTAAGTATCCTTCATCACCAGGAAGAGAAGGAGATGACCAAGCTCTTCCACGTCAAGATTGAGTTCAAGAACATCAAGATAGATGTTGTGTTTGACTTTGTTTCATAGGCTAATCTCATAGCAATGGATCTGGTCATCAAGCTTGGATTGAAGGTTCATGATCATCCTATCCCTTATCCATTGCGTTGGGTAAACAAGTATGTAGAGATAAAGGTAATGAAATAGTGTAAGATTAAATTTGTTGTAAGTGCTTATTTTATTGATGAAGTGGAATTGGGCATAATACCCCTTGATGCATGTGGATTAGTGTTTGGAAGGTCGTACTTGTATATGAGGGATGGGATATTCATGTGGAGAGCCAACTAGTACTGAATAATCAAGGATGGGAATTCGTACATCATTAATACACCTAAAGGCAAGTCAAATATCTCATTGGTAAGTGCCAACCAAGCCAATAAGTTGATTAATTCTAGTAAGAAATATGTTTTTCTTTTCTTAAGATAAAATCAGTCCGATGATGAGTCAATGAGTGTGAAAGAATCCATGGAGGGGTGTACTAAAGAGAAGAAACATCAATTTGAAGAGTTGTTACAGGAATAGAGAGGAAGGTTCAAGGATCCTAAAGGGATATCACCCAAGAGGGATGTGGAGCACAAAATACAGTTATTTTTAGACTCCCCATTGTTGAATATTGGGTTGTATAGACAGTTTCTTCTAGAGAAGAATGAAGTGAAGAAGAAGTTGCAACAATGGTTAGAGTATGGTATGATTTGATCAAGTACCTCATCTTGTGGGTCACCCACAATAATTGTACCCAAGAAGGATGGGACTTGGAGAATGTGTATTAATTATAGGGAATTGAATAAGATTACATTGAGGATGGTAGACAAGAGAGAGACACATAAATTGACTGTAATCATCTACCTAGCGACTCCACAATCAAAGACTCCATTGGGGAGGATCCTGTTGATACAACATGACCATACGAAATGGGATGACCATGTATCAATTTATGATCTTTCTTCATGAACTCATGTTCTTCTTTATTATCTCTTTCATGTATTTTCCTTTACATATAAAGAGGATCATCTTGTGCTTTGATTATTCGGATGATCATCAACCTTCCTTTATATACCCATCCTTAGAAGAAGAAGACCTGCCTCTTGCCTGTGTTGCAAATGTTGATCTTGTATATTCACCTCATCATATTCATAAGGATGAACTTTGCATTGAAATCCCTCCTGGATTTGATCACCCTTGTAACCTTGAGGAGTTTGAAACTGGTTCAAAGCCTTCTCAAATATCATCACATTTGTTACACATTATTTTCTTCATCCCTATGACCGTTAATGATGTAAACCTATATGTTTCCTTCAGAGGGGTCAGTGGCTTGAATTCCTGAAGAAAGAAGGGAGAAGAACTTTGCTCGAGAGAAGAAGTTGTATTTTCCTTTGTAAAATCCCTATTAAGGAAGATCTCTGAAGGCTTCACTATACACAAGATGCAACGATGCTTGATCACCTCCCTCTTCCCCGAAACTAGTCTGCCACATCTTTGCAGGCTGCCCTATGGCTAGGGTGCGACGATTTTCGTACGTGGGAAAAAAGAGCATCTTCTCGTTGCTTCTAGAAGGAGAATATTCTATGGTGAGGTGGCCTCTGAATAGTTTGGATCTTACTCACTTTCATGATTTAGTGGGATCATCCTAACCTCCTCACCTTATCCTCTTCAGCTTATAAAAGGAGAGGAGCTCTCATGGAGAAAGTTAGCTTGATGAGGGTTTGAGTTGTCTTGTAGCTTGAATTTTTTGGAGCTTGTATGGTGGCTTTGAGTTTTTTTTTGTCAAGATAGATTGTGAGTGACTTTCATATCTATGGTCTCAGAATCCATGGAGTAGAAGTGTGTGGGATGCAAGGAAATGTTGGAAGGATCCTAACAACATCAAGGCATCTAGTTGTATCTTTCTTCCACATTCTTTCATAAAGATCTACTTTTCTTTCCTATATGAATGTTATTTGTTCATATTGTATGATTCCTTGATCACGTACATAGTTTCATATCAAATAGACTATGTTATTCTTGTATTTGTTGGCTTGTATTCCTTTGCAGATATTTCTCCATAAGCCTCGCGACAAAGCTTATATTGCATTAGAGAAGTTAGATCTTTGATATTTAAAAGGTATGTTCTAGATCCATTTCTCATTTGATAATTGAAATCTAAGGAAAGAGTAATGCATTGTCTTGTTCTGTTATAGTTTCGTAGTAAATCTAGGGGGATTGATTTGTGTCCGCGCTTAAAAATTATCCCAATAAAAACCTTCTCCCGTTACTGTTGAACCTTGCCATCATCTTGTTAAACTTCATATTTAACCCACTAGTTTTCAAACTAGAATCAGAGACAAGATGTTTAAACCTTTAAGGATGCCTTTTCACCGTCACCCTTATCCTCTTGATTTCCTTGAGTATCTTCCTCATTTCTCTGGAGAATATCATGTTACAGCTGAGAGGCATTTGGAGGCCTTTGAGAACTTTTTTGATCAGTTTGAGATAGTTCATGATGATGTTACAATGAGGTTGTTCTCCAAATACTTATTTGGAGATGTTGATGTATGGTTTAGGAGTTTGGGAGCTGATTCCATTGCTTCATGGATCGAGCTACACAATGAATTTTTAAAATTTTTGGGTGAGAACAAGTCCCTTGATCAATACTTGGATGATTTTTATTCTTTGAGGAGAGGGGAAGAGGAATCCTTGGATGTTTTCAACATGAGGTTTTACAATGTTTATCATAGTATGCTAGTGGAAATTTGACCTTCCAAGACTGCTGCCATGGTGTACTATGTAATGGCTCAACATTTAGAGCTTGTCCTTCTCTTGAGAGAAAGGAAATATTCATCCTTAATATTCTTATTTGAATATGTTGAAGAAGTCGAGGAGAACATTTGTGCTAGGAAGAAGATTCAAGATCAAGCATATTTTGAAAATTTTCATGTGCATGAGTAGGAAGATTGTCAGTATGTTTTAGATTTTGAGCAAAAGGATAGTGAGTATAAATTAGATCTGGAACAACAACAAGATTGTAAGTATGTTTTACATTTGGAGCAAGATTCTTAAGTATTATCAGAATTTTCTATGGACAGGGATGCATGTCAAGCTTATGATCAATTTTCAAAACATGTTGAGCATATTATAACTGATGATTGCATAGATAATTATATGTTTCTAGTTTCTCATAATCAGTATGTTTTAAAACCTGCTTCATCATTATCTTGTGATCATTATTATGAAGAGGGAGTTGTTCCTACTGATGGTCAAGATCTCATTACAAGGGAACTAGAAGGTTATCAATTGTCAAGCAAAGAGGCAGTCATCGATGAGGAGTTTTTTCCTATGGATCAACATGTTTCTGATCTTGGTTTCAAAGATTCATTTTCAACCTTGTTGGAGTCAAGTTTTTCATATTTTATGAAAATTTCAAATTTCATTTCACTAGCATTCACAGGTGAGTATGATTTTCCGAAGGATTCTCTATCATTGTTATTATATTTCTACTTTTATCTGTTGATCAGTGGTAGAGACAAGATCATCTCAGTATTTAAATTACTTGAATGAATACTATGAAAATCTTCTTTTACTTGAACAAATTGCATATTTGGTTAGAGTGCGGTAGTATAGGAAATAATATCACTTCCCGAGCACTTGCTTTCCTTCAATTTTGTAGCAGGTAATAAGCTCGCTTCCCGAGCCTTGATTTCCATAGTCTATAGAAGGTCTTTCAGTTTTCTTGAATAAGTGGTAGTTGTTGGCAGTGTTTAGAGGTTGGTTACAAAGATGACTCCATAGCCCAATGGATAAGGAAACTGGAACTGGATGTTCTTGGCAACTCACAGGGAGCATGCCATCCCCTGTGGAGCCAGATGTTAACACATAGAATTTTAGGGGTCAAAAAGTCATTTTAATTTTTGTTTGCCACTAATCAAGCATGCAATAGGTCCACCAAATCCTTTGTATGCACAGTTAACTTCCGTAGAAAAAGGAAGAAATTCAAGAGAAGTCCATTTTGGTCTTGAAATACAAGCAAACTGACAAGTTCATTTTTCAATGATGGAGATCCAACAAGCCACTTAGATCGACAACTTTCATGCATTCAGATTGTCAAAGTTGCACAAGGTTTAACATCAAGAGAACTCTCGAACCTTGAAGAGCCAAAGCACCGAAGTGACACGTCACTTCGGGCCCATACCACTTTGGGGGTTTTCATACTTGACATTCAAAGATATGCCGCAACCCAAAGTGTCGAAGATGTGTGGCACTCATCCGTCAAAGACAGGTGGAATCCATCTGGTGCTGACATGTGGCATTCATCTATTGTGACATGTGGAATTCTTTTCAATCACCTTGGGCACGTCATCTGCTTGATTTCATCTGACACATGTCAGTCTCCTTCTGAGACACGTCACTTCGGGCATGTACAACTTCAGAAGATTTAGATGTAGAGAAAACCCAGTTCTTCGGAGCTCCGGAGTGTCGAAGCATGCGACAATCATCCGTTAGGACTTGTGGTGCTCATTCATGGAGACACGTGGCATACATCTAGCCTTGCCATGTGGCACTCATTTATGGTCATTTAGGTCCCATCATCTGCTCATTTTTTAGTGACACATGCCACTCGCCTTATGTGACACATCAACAGTCGTGACATCATATGACATCAGGCCACCACGACACTTCACAACATTGTCACTCCGAGATTTTTCCATTCAGAGCGAGCACAGTTCTCTGAAACTCGGAGTGTCAAAGTCCAAAAATATTAAGATGATACAAATGGATTAATCTAGGTTTAATTAGTGATAAGCACACACTAATCACTTCGTGAGTTCGACACTCCGAGATTTATATACACTTTTCATTTAAAATCTACCGAACTTTGAAGTGTCATAGTGACAAGAGATTTCCATGTCGCTATGGGAGAAAGTCACTTCAGGAGATATTCATTCTCTGCATTTAAAATCTCCCGAGCTCTAAGAAATTTGCGCCATCGCTAAATATGTCTAGGGGAGTTTAATATAGAAGACAGATAGAACTTTAGCAGGGGTGATAAAATAGCAGGGTTACCTAGATCACAGATTGCAACCAGATCGATGACCATGCTTCATTGCAGGGGAAAAATGTGCTCAAATGATAAAATTATTGAGCGGTCCTGCAATCGAAACCATGGTATAGCAAAAGAGGTATGTGGCAGTTGGTGGTGAATTGCGAGCGCAGAAGCAATGTGGATCCAAACCTCCCTTGACGGCCTCGTAATCACGTGCTTATATAGCATCAAATCCGAGAGCAACGTGTGGAAATGAAAACTGGGTGTTAATCCAAATCATCAAAGGCAAGTCATGAGGAGAAGCAGACTACGACTAGTACCTCACAGAGAATGCATGAATGTAGAAGACTCCCAGAATGACCTTTTAGTTGTGACATGTCATCAAGATGTTGGAATCACTTTCATATCGGTTTAGATAAGGTTATTAAGATAACTCAAGTATGTCCTATTTTTTGGGGGTTTTGTTGTAACTTCCCAAATTTTAGGGGACAAGTCATCAGATAGTTGTTTCTATTTTAGGGAAAAAATTAATTTTTGTAACAGAATCTATCTAAAGGAGTTCAACCTCTTGGAATATATATATTCTAATGTTTTTCATGTAAAAAGGGTTAGGCCCAAGACCCTAGAGGTTTTTGAGAAATGGAATGACTGTGTATTTCAGTTTGTAAGACGGAGGGGCATGTAGCTGCAAATTGTATGTTATTGAAGATTCATATGAGTTGTTTCATCATATTTGTCTTGTATGTTCTCTGTTCTATTCTTCATCTTGTTTGAATGTATTGTTGATTTTAAGGATTAAAATTTGCCTTTGATTGATATATTATTGATGATGTAAAGGACCTGTTGTAATATTTCCTATTTATCATTGTTTATTGTTCAGACACATCTAAATTCTCTTTTCAGAGAGGATCTGTACTTAGCGAACATTCATCTTTATGTTAATTCTCTCATTCTTCTCTTCATCATTATACAAATCTTTTGTCTGTTAGGGAGCATAAATGTCTTCAATGAGATAATTATTTATGACTCCATAGCCCAATGGTCCATCACTGAGATGCAATGATCTCTATTGTCTTTTCCTTTCTTCAAAGTCTTGTTGATCCCTGATTTGAAACCAAAATAAAATAAATTTGAATGTTACCAAGATTACTCCCATTTGCAGTCTGAGGGTGAATCTTGGAGTGATAACAAGGTCTATAGAACTCATCATCCCTTCTTCTTTCATTTCATGCATTTATTTTCTCATTTCTTGGAAAAATTCACTATTGGGAACCTCTTTCATGAGTGATGGTGCATTTACACCTTTCCTTCATGCAAGTTGAGAGTATAAATATATACTCGCACCTATTTCCATATAAGAGAATGAGTGCCCTTTAAATTTGGAAAAAAACACATCTAACATGAAAAAACTTTCTTATCAAATGAAGATGGATATAATGTGGCAAGAAAGAGAGCACAAGGATGTGTTTAACCATGTCATGGAAGATTCTAAGGACATCAATGAAATCCATGATTGCAGTTTGATAAAAAAATTTACCATTCCCAATCCGTGAGAACAAAAATAGTTGTTAAAAATGCTGATAAGAAAAATTAATCATCAACGATCAACCACTCAATATTGAGGTGGAATACATCTATTTCATCATATTTTTATCTTTCTGTGTGGCATTGGTAAACTTAAAAGTAGGTAGATGTGTCACAGGTTCATTTACAATTCGATAATACATCAACACATACTACTCTGTAGGAACTCAAAAATGAGCTCCCAAGTTCCAATAATACAACACTGAAGACCTAAGTCTAAAAATAATCCTCCTAATGATAGATAGAGTCTGAATATAATCCTTCTGATGATAGATAGAGCTTATAGTCCTATGGAACCTTATTTATCCTTGCACCCACACATGTACTATGGGGTAGAGTGCTTACTTCCTACCATATTTGATTGGTGCACATGACTATCGACTGATGTGAAGGACCATATGAAAGATTGCAAAATGGGAAAACAAAAAAACTTTGGTTAAAGAAGAATATTATCCACCTTTTTCCTTGAGTGATTTCCATCAACGTGCCAACACATCATACTCCCCCCACATGGTATTTGTGATCCCAGAATGATTTGATGGGAATATTTGATGCATAGACTTAGAGGTGGGCACATGACTAATGCATTCGATGATGACTTCTTTGATTTGTAGTCCCACCAAATCATTGTCATTGATGACTACCCATATGTTGACTTATATTTCCAAAGAGAACATGAGCTAGAACTACCTCCAGATATCATTTGGGGTGACATTGGTAAGTAAAACATTTTTAATTTTGAAGTTATTTATTTTTTATCCATTTTAAATGATTTAAAAATGCAAGAGGTAAATATTTTTTTTGGTTTGAAATATGACTAGTAAAATGATTTGATGACATAGGTATTGTACCGGTGCTACCAAAGGGATATTTGAGTCATCGATGTAGGGGTAGAGGTGAGGAATAGCCCAAGAGCGAGCCTGGAAGGTTCTTGTAGATACTGTAGGGGAACATGGAGGGGTTGACCCTTCCGGTTCTAATGGCACTGATAGAGGACCTTTGGAAGCATGTCCAACATTAGTGGGTTGGAGTACCATGAGCTTGTGTGCAACTTTTTTGATGGGTGGTGAACATCATATTTTTCTACTACGAGACCCATGTTGACCCAGGTCCTAAGGCCTAGATGTATTTGATCTATTTTGTACTACTAATCATATATGTATTATGAGGGTACAGGAAGCCCAATTTTGTACATTATACTACACATTTTTGTAC
>JASDQU011441505.1:0-23554 GCA_032191745.1 Picea mariana
AACATTGTCCAAGTGACAAGTGATTTGCGAGAAAAAAGCCATCGATACCAAAAAAATTGATTAGGTTCTAAATATAAAGAGGCAATTCGTACATTTTGTGTATGTGGCACATTATGGAGATCAAAGAATTGCTCCATCTGAAGTATCCATGTGACTGGGTCCTTGCCATCAAACTTCCTCATGTCAATCTTACTAACATGGTTGGTATTCAAACCAAAGTTGGAGTTTCTCCATTCTTGATTCACCTTCCTTGTGTCCACATCATGAATTTCATGGGATGCATTTTCACTTTCAGGTGCCTTCTCTGTTATGAAAATTTTCAATGCTTCCATGATCTCCTCTTTTAAACCATCTATCTTAGTGTCCAACTTAGCTTCCATTGAATCCATCTTATTTTGTAGTTCATTTAAGTCCCTATGCATTTCTTCACCTTCATCAAGAGTCCAAGTAGGATTTTCTGGAGGCTTATTTGGTGTAGAAGTTCCCTTTTTGGGTGGCATGTTGGCCAAGTATCACTTTTTAACCTTGATTTTGAGGTGGTTCTGCTAGACAATATTTCTTCTGTTGTATCTCCTAATTTTTGGCCCCTCTGGGTATGAAACTTTCTCTTATGTATTTCTTTGATATTTTTTCTCTGCAATGCCACAGGTCTGATCAAAATTGTATGTGCCAAGTGGAATTTATGGTAACTTCCCCACAACTTGCCGATTTTTGGCCTTTCCAGGAGATCTCACTTGTATAGTGTGCCCCGCACAAAATAATTGATATAAAATTCTGAAAGTCACACCCAAAATACTACAGACTGTCCACGATCTAATTCAACCAGTCCCATGTAATTTGGATACTCTAGGAAGAAGTTATGATTGTTTTACTTGGAACACCTTCTTGAGACTAGTCAATATGGCTAGTCAGATACCCTATCTTACACAGGGTGTATCTACAAATTTAAGATGACCCAGAATCTGAAATTTTTAACAAAGATACAATACTAATTTCTGTAAATGGCCTTTGGAGTTCATGGTCTGAAACTTTACATAAAAAATTTTATAGCGAAAATTCCACAATGACTCATTTCAGGATGATTCCAGAACCCTATATTGTACAGGCTATATCTCCGAAAGTATAAGGCCTCAGGACCTGAATTTTGAACCCAACGTACCTTGGTCTGTCTTCTAAATACCCTCCAAGCCCTTCCTTCTGAAACATTGTAGAAAAAAGTTATAGCGAAAATTCCACGATGTCTCAGATGTAGCAGTGAAACCCCAAGACCTTGAGCTCTGATACCATATGTTAAAAACCAAACATCAAGATAGCATAGAAAAACCTCAGGAAAAGTACTCAACACCTTGAAAAAGAGATAATTTCAGATAATAAGCCTCTTTGAGGGGGAAACCTCCTTTTACCCCACTTAAATGTTCAAGTACAAGATGATTCAAAATGAAAATGTCTCCTTGGTATATATAGGAGACTAGGAGGTTTAATGGCCTAAAGCCGACATAAATAAAATAACATTACTAATCTAAATTACAACTGATGGCCTAAAGCCGACATAAATAAAATAACATTACTAATATAATATGCCCCAATTAAGTGGCAATGAGCCAATATTAGGTCTTAACAAACGTATACTGGCTTAGGGGTTAATAAGTTATTAGGTTTCCAAGGTCCTGGGTTACTTAGGACTTGGTATTCTATATGGAGAAGCCATATTAGCAAATGAGAGAAATAAAGAAAGACAACAAATCAATGATGAAGCTTGTGCAATTTATCAAGATGTTTATGAATATGTTGAAAAAATATATGAAAAGTGTTACTTTTATTTACATGTAGAAAGAGAGACAATTTGTGAGATATATAGTCACAACCAAAAAAAACAACATATTCTTATTTTTCTTTTATCATTATGTCATATTCTTCCTTTATTTCACTTGGATGCCACAAATTTTAAGTGTATGGCAACTTACCCTGGCCCAACTTGGAGACCAAGGTTTAATTTATAAGGAGTCAAGAGTTGACAGATTAGGGGTTACTCCATTAGTGGTCCAAGGGTTAAGGTTTATAGGCTAATGGGTTAGGGTTTACGTTGGGGTAATTAGGGATTAGGGATAGGAGTACTTAATGGTTTATGGTTTTATAAGGGGTTAAGGGATAAGGGCTTAGTGGTTAACAGGTTATTGGTCATCAAAGGGTTAGGGGTACTTAATGGTTTATGGGTTTATAAGGGGTCAAGGGATAAGGGCTTGGTGTTTAATAGGTTATTGGTCATCCAAGGGTTAGGGGTACTTAGGAGTTGGTATTCTATATGGAGAAGCTATATTATCCAGTGAGAATGATAAACAAAGATAACAAATCAATGATGAAGATTGTGCGATTTTTCAAGATGTTTATGAATATGTTGAAAAAATATAGGAAAAATGTTACTTTTCTTGGCATGTAGAAAGAGAGACACTTTGTGAGATATATAGTCACAACCAAGAAAAACAACATATTTTTATTTGACCTTCATCATTATGTCATATTATTTCTTGATTTCACTTGGATACCACAAGTGTTAAGTGAATGGAAACTTCCTCGTCCCAAATTGGAAACCACTATTTAATTTAGAAGGGGTTGAGATCTGAGGGATTAAGGGTTAATGCATTAGTGGTCCAAGGGTTAGGGGTAAGGGGATAAGGGGTTGAGTTTTAAGCGGGGGTAATTAGGGGTCAATGATAAGGGTACTTAATGGTTTAGGGGTTTATAAGGGGTCATGGGATAATGGCTTAGGGGTTAACAGGTTATTGGCCATCCAAGGGTAAGGGGTACTTAGGAGTTGGTATTATATATGGAGCAGCCTGCTTAGTCGGTGAGAGCGAGAAACAAAGACAACAAATCAATGATGAATCTTGTGTAATTTATCAATATGTTTATGAATATGTTCAAAAATTATAGGAAAAATGTTACTTTTCTTGACATATTGTATAAAGAGAGACACTTTGTGAGATATATAGTCACAACCAACAAAAAAAAACACATTATTATTTTTCCTTCATCATTATGTCATATTCTTTCTTGATTTGACTTGGAGACCACAAGTGTTAATTGGATGACAACTTCCCCGACCCCAACTTGGATACCATGATTTATTTATAAGGGGTTAAGGGCTCAAGGATTTCAGGTTAATGCATCAGTGGTCCAAGGGTTAGGGGTTAGGGGATAATGGGTTAGGGTTTAATTTGGGGTAATTAGGGGTCAGGGATAGGGGTAATTAATGGTTTAGGGGTTTATAAGGTCAAGGGCTAATGGATTAGGCGTTAATAGGTTATTGGTTGTACAAGGGTCATGGGTACTTAGCACTTGGTATTCTATATGGAGCAACCATATTAGAAAATGAGATAAACAAAGAAAGACAATAAATCAATGATTAATCTTATGCAATCTATCAAGATGTTTATGAATATGTTGAAAAAATATAGGTAAAATGTTACATTTATTTACATGTAGAAAGAGAAACACTTTGTGAAATATATATTCACAACCAGAAAAAACAACATATTCTTATTTTTCCTTCATAGTTATGTCATATTATTTCTTGATTTCACTTGGATTCCACATGTTTTAAGTGGATGGAAACCTCCCCCTACTCAAATTGGAGACCACAGTTTAATTTATAAGGAGTTGAGAGTTGACGGATTAGGGGTTACTCCATTAGTGGTCCAAGGGTTAAGGGTTATATGTTAATGGGTTAGGGTTTAAGCTAGGGTAATTAGGGGTCAGGGATAGCGGTACTTAATGGTTTATGGTTTTATAAGGGGTCAAGGGATAAGGGCTTAGTGGTTAATAGGTTATTGTTCATCCAAGGGTTAGGGGTACTTAATAGTTGGTACTCTATATGGAGAAACTAGATTAGCCAGTGAGAACGATAAACAAAGATAACAAATCAATGATGAAGATTGTGCAACTTTTCAAGATGTTTATGAATATGTTGAAAAAATATAGGAAAAATATTACTTTTCTTGACATGTAGAAAGAGAGACACTTTGTGAGATATATAGTCACAACTAGCAAAAACAACATATTTTTATTTTTACTTCATTATTATGTCATATTATTTCTTGATTTTACTTGGATACCACAAGTGTTAAGTGAATGGAAACTTCCCTCGTCCCAAATTGGAGACCATGATTCAATTTATAAGGGGTTGAGAGATGAGGGATTATGTGTTAACGCATTAGTGGTCCAATGGTTAGGGGTTAGGGTTTAAGGGGTTGTGGTTTAAGTGGGGGTAATTAGGGGTTAGTGATAGGGGTACTTAAAGGTTTAGGGCTTTATAAGGGGTCAAGGGATAAGGGATTAGGGGTTAACAATTTATTGTTCATCCAAGGGTGTTGGGTACTTAGGAGTTGGTATTCTATATGGAGAAGTCTGCTTAGCCGATGAGAGAAAGAAACAAAGACAACAAATCAATGATGAAGCTTGTGCAATTTATCAAGATGTTTATGAATATGTTGAAAAACTATAGGAAAAAAATTATTTTTCTTAACATGTAGAAAGAGAGACACTTTGTGAGATATATAGTCACAACCAACAAAAAAAACAAATATTTGTATTTCTCCTTCATAATTATGTTGTATTTTTTATTTATTTCACTTGGAGAATACAAGTGTGAAGTGGATGGAAACTTCCCCCGTCCCAACTTGGATACCCCAATTTAATTTATAAGGGGTTGAGAGTTAAGGAATTAGGGTTTAACGCATTAGTGATGCAAGGGTTAGGGGTTAGGGGTTAAGGGGTAATTATGGGTCAAGGATAGGAGCACTTAATGGTTTATGGGTTTATAAGGGGTCAAGGTATAAGGGATTAGGGGTTAACATTTTATTTTCCATCCAAGGGTTAGGGGTACTTAGGATTTGGTATTATATATGGCGCACTCATCACAGGTGAGAGAGAGAAACAAAGACAACAAATCAATGATGAAGGTTGTTGGGCCTCAGAAATGACACATTTTACGATGCAATTTAACCATTTTTCACTCACTTTATGATTTCATCCCCATACCTTTCATCACTCATATTCCCACATTTGTCCATTTCTATCATATATGATATTCACATTATATATGTACACTAAAATGGTTGATTTCCCATGTTTTGAAGATTACTTAGGGTAGATATTATGGTTTCCTAATTTATTCATGAAGTTAAGAAACTAACTACTAGAATCCAGAATCCTCAGAAATTATATGAGTTACCGAATTCCATGACCCTTTGTTCCAGTAAATGTCAGGGACCCTCCATTCCAATAATTCACCAACTAATTGTCAGGGATCCTCTGTTCGGGTAGTTCACCATTTATTTTCCAAAAAGTAGTTTGACCAAGTTGTTGTTCATATCCACGGATTTGGGAACATGGATCTCATGAAATATGATGTTGTTATCCTCTGCAAACACTCTTAGACTAAATACAAGATTTGATGATGATGAGGTTCACATGTTTAGAAATGTAAGATTTATTGGTGTTAGATCCACTTGATTAGGAATTGGTCTTATCTTGTTGTAACTATTTTCCTCTTATGAATATTGATATATATGTATAAATATGACATGATATCATTTAGTTAGAAAGTTAAGTTAAGTGAAGAGAGAATTATACATTGGGAGGAGCATGTTCAAGATCATTGAAATCATTGTAAACTTTTGATGTTGGAAGAAAGAATATTTGTTACATATTAAGAGTTCTTTGTTGTAATCTCTCTTGGAAGTGTGTTCCAAGAGAGATAGGGCCCCCTCTCTTTGGTATACACTTCCCAAATAGTTTCCTTTCAGTATGTGATGTTATTACAACAATTGTTGTTTTCATTTATTGTTCATTTCATTATACAATTTAATTTATGTCAAGTGTGTACACGGGTAAATTGAACCGGATGAACATCTTTAAGGTGTTGACAATTGTTGTGACAAATCTGATAGAAGATAGGCAATGTGATTGTGAGACATGTCAAAGGTGAATTCATGTTCAATTTAAATCTTGGATGTTTGCTTTCAATTGGATTTCTTGCGTGATTAGAGTTAGATGCCTACTCCTACATATATTTTGTCAGTATATCACAAGCTTATGAGATCTCTCGTTGATAATTTAATGGACAACAATTTAAGAAACCAAGTTTCCCCACATTTTTTGTGACAATTTCGGGGAGATGTTAAATGGATAGGCATTGGTAATTTGATTTTTAGTCTTTTCATTCAAGATTGATGCATGGAAAGGGGAAAGTTTCTCATGTCAATGGATAGCTTGGTGAAATCAGGGTCTTAGTAGCATGAGGCGTCTAAGTACATCCTTTTCTTTGAAATTCATTTTTTGTAGAATTTGTATATTTTTGTTCAAAAAGAGTCCCCCTACACTAATCCATGTGCAAGACAAGAATTATAATCCAGCAAGAAGCCCTCAAGGATGCTCAAGAATTTGTTTAGTAAGGTAGGACATACCCCTACAGGATCTTCTCAAACTCGTGCCCACACTCTAGAATCATTATCAGGAATGAGTTTGTATTTCAAGAAGTAATAGAGGAATAGAGGATCCATGAACATATTCCACAAGAAGAGGATCTGGAAAATGTTTCCAACAGTCCTTGTGAGAAGACAAGAGAAATTAAAGAATCATGGGCCACATCAGATAAAAGGTAGCTACTATAGCTAGAGATCGAATCATTTATGACATGCTTATCACCATATCCCTCTTGCATTGCAGAGTGTGATGATCAACATTCCAAATAATTTCATGGCATGACAATCAAAGAGAGCCCAAGGAAGAATGACTACATTGAAGAATGGTTCTAGATAGCCATCAAGTCGGGGTACCATTCCATCCTTCAACACTTCTTGGAATCATCTCCTCTCAAGGAATTGGCCTCTCATATCCTGCTACTTATTGAGGTATGCTTTTTATATCTGGATATGACTGAATTTGTAATCTCGTTTCGCTCATGGATCTATTGGAAATACTCCTATACTTGAGAAAAAGTTTATTTTTTCTTCAAGTAGGTAGGATAGGGGAGAAAATAAATAACAATAAGGAGGGATCACCAATTTGGGTGCAACTATCAGATTTCTTTCAGCCTAGATATCCTTCATACATGGTAGATTTCATTGCAGAACCTTTCTCTGTGACATATCTTCCTGTAGCAGTGTTTCATAGTAGTTATGGTTGTCCTGCAACAATGTTTTTTTATTTTATTTTTAATAAGAAGCAAAGAATAATTTCATATTCAAAAATAAACAACTCCAAACCTCCAATCTTGAGTCTTTTTTTTATTTTATTTTTAATAAGAAGCAAAGAAGAATTTCATATTCAAAAATAAACAACTCCAAACCTCCAATCTTGATTCTTCCAGTAATCCTTCAACAACATCCATAAATTCAGCATCAAGCTAGATCCCTACAAAGGAAGAGTAACTGCATAATTTCAGTCACAACTTAATTTCCTGCAGACAGAGTTATGAGTTATCGGATTAAATTACAACCAAACAGAGCTACGAGTTACCAGATTGTATTGTGGTCAGACAGAACTACGCGTTATTGGATCATATTGTGGCCAGACAGAACTACAAGTTACTAGATTGTATTACATCTAGACCTAAAAACACTTCGGTGACGCCACAACTCCAGCGTGGAAACCACAATGCAACACTATTTTGATGTAATAGTAAATGTGATTTGTAGCTATTTCTTCCATGACTCTGTTATGCAGTTTTAACGATGTGATTATTATGGTTAAATGCCTTGGACAGAGGTTGATGGCTTCAAATCCATATTCTGGATTGTAGCGAGTTGTAACCTCATATATGAGAATGTAATTATTCAAGAAGGACGATGTGGCTACCAGAACAACATAGGATCTTGATTCCACGCTCACTTTTGGTCAACTATTAACTTGCACATTGAAGATCTGAGTTTATAGCCATGATTTCATGCTTGGACTCATTCAATAATTAAATTTGGCGTATGGTTGAGATCCATGGATATAGGAGCGACAATTTCAAAGCTACACATTTGGTGTAATTATGTTACTTGATCAAAACTTGTCGCAATATTGATTGATTGTGGGCGTACAACTGCAACGATCTATGATCCACATGGATCATCACCAGTGAACCAGAGAATCAATGCATTAATGTGTTGATCTATGATTTCATACAGTTGGGACAATTTGAAGCTGATAATATTACTTGGGAGTGCAAGATCACCTGATTTTCAGCGTGAGACTTTACCCACTGCCTTTTACTGATACACAATATGGGGTGAAGTTGTTTTATCTCCACAATGGCATGATGCTATCCACTCACAATCTATATCAATAGTTGTGATTCTTCCAAAGTAGAGTATTCATCATGTGCACCTCCATACACCAGACTACCAAAAGCCCCAAGCTCTACAATTTCATTAAATGAGAATGTATATGAGAGGTATGCTAGTTTGTATTTATGCATGTGTTGGAGGTCCTAGAGATAATTCATCACTATGATATTTCTGACTGCTACTTTGGAATGTATGAGGATTGGGTCTCGTATTAAATTTTATGAAGTCTATGTTGTTGAAAACTAAGCCCCGGATTCAGTATCCTATAGAATATTATCATTGCAAAAGTGGTCTTGATATCCTCAGATTTCCCAATCAGACAGTACACCCAACATGGATGCCAAAAAGAGGTAATTTCCAAGTTACATCAATAGTTTCATAGGGACATGCCAAATATTGAGTGTGGGGGAGGTGGAGATTTTACTTACATTCAATGAAGTGCACCAAGAAATATATCAATGATCTCAAAGCACCATAATTTCCATAATTTCCTGTAGAACTCTTGTAGCAGTTGATTTTCATTCTTGTAGTTGTTGATTTTCATTCCTGCAGCTGTTGATTTTAGAATTCCTTTAGTTGTTGATTTTCATTCCTGTAGCTGATAATTTTTTGTAGATGTTGATTTTTGGTCACCCACGGAGTGTATTCAACCTCTTATAAAAAATTATCATGAGCGGATTTGGTTTCACCATATTCATATGTCCAACAACATTATTTTTATTCTATGCAACAAGAGTACAATGCCAACATACCCTTTTGAACCAAGCATTCAATTTAAATTCTTGTAGAAAGCATGTCAAGGAAATCATCATTACCAGATGCAATAATAAAAGTACAACAACACCAGTCAAATAATAGTCCATTTCCTCCATCCAACATGATCAGATGAGGAATTAAAAGTGTGTAACAACAACACGTCATTTCCAACATCCTTCTCTCCACATAATGCGAGATAGAGTTCAACATTTGTCTTCAGAGCATCCTATGTTGATGGAAGGTAAAGTTGGGTAAGAAATTTATGTTTCTATGTAGTCATCTAACTTTGAAAATCATGTACATAAAATTGTTGAAGTTGTTTACAATTTCCATACACTTTACCCCATCAAATTTCATATTCCATATTCCACCTATCATCATCCATTTTCATGTGGTATTGTTATAACTCTAAAATTCCCTACTCATGCATACATGGCATTGGCCCTCTTACTTGCATAATTTGTCAAATCACTGCTGAGAAGCTCTACTTAAAAAAAAACTTTTAGATCTTATACGCGCCTTGCACCACTACAGCCCACATACATACACTTGTTGTATGGTAGACAACCCACATACATATGCTTTATGCACAATACACATCCCCCATATACCTCCAAAAGTTGAAAAAATTAAAAAGTTGTAAGGAATTCGATGGAATTCATGGGCTATTGGAGGTTTCCCAACCAATTCACCCACTATAGCCCATCCCATAATCGAATAACCATCATTTTGTCATATAAAAGGAGTTTTTGGGGTCTCATTTAAAAACTAAGCATAAGAACATTGAAACTCTACCCAATTTCACTTCCCTTCCTTGCCCAAGCATTTGCTACCTTTTGTCAGTTATTGCCTCAACATTCCCTCTTCAGCCCATTTTCTTCCATCCAATCCATTCCCTTCCCTTGAGGTGATTAGTAGATTGAGAGAAGAGGCCTATTGAAGGTGCACTTGGAGCATTGTAAATAGGAGCTTGGACCAGGTTAGCGGAATGGTGGTCGGAAAGGATTGTAAGTTTTAGTCTTTGTTTAATGAAGAAAAGAATCTTTTTTACTTGTCCCAAATGATGATGTTTTGTGTATTTCTCTTTAATTTATACAAAAGAAAATATATATAGCCCTAATTGATGAATAGAAATAGCATGTTTGTAGCCCTTGTTTTCCTAGTCTTTGATGTAGGCCAGCTTTCGGAGGTGACTGGTAGTATTTGGAACTACAAAGCTTGAGGAGATCATCACCAGACGTGGGATAAAAGGTACAGTTACTGATCCTCTCTTCTACTGCTTTATGTTCATTTATTTTGGTATGTTTGGGGTAGAGTAGAAACTAGATTGACTTTTAGACAGCCGTTTGCTTTGTTTATATCTTAAACCCTGGTATAGTTATAGGGGGATTTTCCCACTAGCAGAATTGGCGACCATACTGGGGATATCTTTAGGGTTTTTAGGGAGGTTTTTGGGTTGTTGATTGATTTTTTGTTTTTCCTTTCGAGTTTTAGTCAAGTTTATTGAGTCTTTTCAGGGTTTTTGGTAACCTGCAAGGTGCATACCAACTTTCCCTACCCTATAATTTTGCCTTGTATTTTTATTTTTGAAAAGTCCCAAAGGTGTACACACTTTTTTTTGGGTCAGCCCGCGTACATACGCTTTCTTCACAATAGACAACCCGCGTACATATGCATTCTACACAATAGACAACCCACGTACATACGCAGGCTACTGATGCAACAACCTGCATCTCTGTTTCATGAAAGTATTCTTTAATAAAGAGAGAGTTGGTCTCTTTCCTGGTAGAAGTCTAGAATTCTCTGGACTTTCTTGAATCGGTCAGAGTCTTTGTCTGTGTCCATAGCTTGGGTTTAAGTTTCGGTTTACTTGTTCCATAGTCTTCTTGTTTTTTCCCTAAAAGGTTTAAGAGTGAGCTGTCAAGTTTCGATATGCCTTTTGATTTCTTGATTGAATCCCTATGATTCGCAGTGGGATTAGGGTCTTTATTAGTCTTTTTTTCATTTTTCTCTTTGTCCCTATTTCTTGCTTGGAAAAAACAAAAAAAAAATTTTACTTCAGTTTTTTCTTGTTAAAGCAGTTCGAAAAATAAAAAAGATTTAATTTTCTTGCATTTAGTTTGGTAAAGTAATCAGGGTTGTTATTTGCAAAAGAAAAAATGAGTCTTCATTTCAAATTTATTTCCGATTTCTTGAAATATAAGTAGTTTGTAGTAAAATGAAATCAAGTTTTAGAATTTCTTCATTTACAAGATCTTGAAATATAAATTAGAAATGTTGAATTTACAAAGAGTTGTTTACAACCATTGCTTTAATTTTGAAGTATCCTTTTCTTTCAAATGATTTAAATTTCTCTTCCTTATTCATCTCGTCATAACACCATTAGTTTCACTTCTATACCTTTTGCATAAATCAAGCCTTAAAATTAACTCTTAATCTAAAATACATTAGATTTTTCTGCTTGTAGGGTTCACCGACTAGTTTAGGGTTTTAGGGCCTTGAATTAGGTGTGAAGAGGAAAATCTTCAAGGACACTTTACAACAAACATTGGAATATGAGATAGGGAGTGATTTAAGTCTAGTGTCGTAAGATTTAGCGTGAGGAAAGGAAGAGGAGATAACCCCTTCAAAGCTAGACTGAACATAGTGGGGATTGTATATTGAGGGTCTTTCTCGGGAACAATATCGATCACATTTTCCTACGGAGCTTTACAGACCTCCAATTAGTTCAACATCCTCAATTGTATTCCATACCAATTTCTTTATATACCCTTGAAGGGCTTCAGACTTGTTATCCTGCTCATTACGATCTGCCTGAATGTCGACTGTACCTGCTTGGTAACTGACTGGGAGATGGAAACCTAGTTGCCCATATTTTACAAAATTACACAGGTGACTACGAGGGTATACCATGGTACCTAGGACAGATGGAGGATTACACTTCACAAATTATACTTGAAGGGTGCTTCTGTGTTCGAGTTTCTCTTGCACCAGTTAGTTTCTCTAGTGTCAATTTGCATAACCATCCTTCCCACTAGTTAGTCGATTTCTTGATTTATATTTAGGGAATGTTTTAGAGTGTGATTTGTGTTCTACGCTATTCAAGCCTTACTATTTCGCTTGATCATTTCACAAAGTGGAATATCAACATCTCTACAGGTCACGAAGGCTTCAGGGCTTGGCACCGGTTACTTTGGAGCCACCTCTGCCACCGTTAAGGTGAAGACTTGACCAATAAGGGTTGTTCGAACTGATCGGGTCAAGGGAAACTGTGCCCAATCCTTCTCTAAGAGGATACTTTCTAGATCTGGAGGAATCCACAACATCTAACCTTGAAACTGAAGGTTTTGGGACAACTAATCCTCTGATTACCGACTTGTCAATGTCGATCTTGATTCAAATTGTCCCTCCCGAGGTGACATCTTCTAAGCGCTAGCTAGTACTATGAGTGACAATGGAAGAAAGTGTTTCTACTTCATTCTGGATTCCACATACTCCTATTACGGCTACTACTGCAGGGGTCATCCTACCTCCTCTCCCACCTTCGCCAGTCATGACTATAGTTGTCTCAACTACCTCGACTTCGAGTAGTGGTCTGATGCCTTTAATGGATTTGACCACTATTTTGTTTACTCAGAATGCGACAGGAGCTCCCTTCTCATATGGGATGCATGGATTTGATACAAACTTGGTTCTTACTTATTCTACCTTATAGGCCATGGGTCTAGGGGCAGGGAGCTCAAACGCTCCCTTGCAAGGGTCAACTACAGGCACTATTGTCCCATTTAATGTTATCCCTTATGGTGGGGGTCATATACCTCCTATGTCCTCTTCACTTGGTGGTTCTTTTCAGCAACCAATCGGGCCAAATGGTAATTATAGCTTATTTGGTGGAGGTGGTTTAGGACCTTCATATTATACAATGAAAGTGGGATCTTTTTTGTTCTCTTTGTTCGGTGCATTTGGGAATAACATTTTTTCTTACGCTGCTTTCTCAATTGGGGAAAACCCCAGCTTTGGTCAACAAAACTCGGTGCAAGGTACTATTCCTTCACAAGGAGTGACGGCTGGAGTTTACTCCACATAGGGTCTTTGGAATCCTTGGAAGGGATCGATTCCCTCACAAGGGATATTGGTCAGGGGTAACCCCTTCCATACTCAATGGAACCCTAGGAAAGGCTTTGTACCCATGCTCGTTGGGTCGGCTAGGGGCATCCCCTTCCAAGGTCCTTGGAACATAATGCAGGGAGAAATCCCTGCGTAGGCTATGTCTTCCAATTTTGGGAGTTAGCCGATGACACCCAAACAGATGTAGTTTCATTGTGATAGTCAAGGCCATGATTTCTACCAAAACCTTGGCCAACAGTCCAAACTTTCCTCGCAACCTAGTGCCAGTCAAAATCTAGGGCCTTATTTTCCTATAAATAATTCACAACTGAAACTACCCTTTCTGGAAAATCTACATCTGCCAGACTTGTCGATATTATTGAATGACTCGATTTGTCATGATATGCATTGGCCCCCCACGCTGACTAAGTTTCCTTCGAATATTCCAAAATTTGAGGGTAAGCATGGCGAAGATCTAGGTGATCATGTGATGACCTTTCACTTGTGGTGCTCTTCAAACTCGTTGAAGGATGAATTTGTCCAGTTGCACCTTTTTCAACACACTCTTATAGGGGGTGTTGCGAAGTGGTATATTGAGCTCAATGGTTTGAGGTACTCTTACTTTAATGACTTGGTGATGGTCTTCTTGAACCATTTCTAGTTACCTATGAGATACGATATCGACACCGGATTGTTGGCCAACTTTGAGAAAACCAAGGCCGACCACATATCTAATCATATCCGAGAATGGCAACATAGAAAGAGCTTGATTAAGTTCAAGGTCCCTCCTGCTTTCTTGCTTGAGTGGTTCTCGAAGTATTTGGTGCCCTGCATATCCAAGGACATAACAACTTCCATAGTGTTTTCAGAAGAGGAGGCTATTATGAGATCCCATCATCTTTAACTGATATACTCTCAGTCTGGCATGCTCTATGATATTTTTCCAGATGCGCCATAGTTTACTCTCGATAAGGCCAAGCAATAGTCTTTGTCCCACGCCGACGACATCATGGGCTCCGCACAAAGAAATTCCATGGATCTGTTGTCAAATCAGTTGAAAAAATTGTCGATATAAAAGACTATGGCCAGCCAAACTTTGAGTTTGTATGTTCCCCCTACCCAGACATTGGATGTACATAATGTGCAGTCAACGAATCCCAAGGCCAACCAACTGACCAAGGGAAAGAATAAACAATCAAATAAGAAGGGTAAAGGGGATAAAAAGGATACCAATAATGTTGGCTGGGGGAAAACGAAGAAGAAGAAGTCGAAGTATCTATGTAATCTTTGCACGAAATACAAATCGAATCACCTGTTCCCTCAGCTTGTAGAAGATCGGAAGCTATTAGCACAACAACATCCTGTTGTGTTGACAAACCTTTTCCGACAAGGGAAAAATATGGCTCAGGCTTCCACATCCACAAGTGCAACAAGGGGCAGTTAGGGACCCTCCACACCTATCAATAATAACCCTATCATGAATATTTACATGATGAATGTCGAAGAACATTTATCAACCAGGACCTGAGACTATGGAATTTTGGAATCTGCTGAGAAGGGAAAGGAAGAAACTAACCCATCGACTCCTCTCCAAATTGAGAAGGTGGTGGGAGAAACCATGACTCACATCCAAAAAGGTGTGTTTAAGAAGGCTTCCCATAATCCAAACGAGAGGGTCACACTGAACTACTCCGTTGTGGAGGATTTGGCATAAACCCTTTACGTGATGTATGTTATGGAAGTAATCTAAATTTTCCCCTCACAGAGAAAATCTTTGTTGTTCTCCTTGGGAGCGGCAGAGACTTGTAACCCACAAGCGATCATTTTTTATCCAACCAACTTAAAACCCTGTCCTCCTCACCACGTTGTCTTTCAAATAGTAGTGGCTTACACCATGAAATATTTTACGTAGATCATTTTTCGTACAATGGTTGATTAGGGTGCCCTGACTTGCGTGATATCATTGGCATGTTGGAAGGCCATTGGCCATCCTGAGTTGTCTTTGTCGCCTACATTTCTTACAACTTTTGACGGTTGGTCATTTATACCACACAGAATAATTCCTTCATCGTGCATTTGGGAGGTAAACTTGTGTGTGTTGAATTTGAGGTAGTCCATGCACCTCTCGACTACAACCTATTGTTAGGAAGGAGTTGGAATTATGAGATGCATGTGGTGGTTTCTACAGTTTTCTGCATGAGGGACAGATTGTCTTGACCCTTCATTAAGGGCTTCCACGGTCCTGATGATTGATAATTCATAGCCTGGAACTGTCAACTTAGGTGTTAGTTTGTTTCCATAGTTGATGGGAACCTTTGATTACTTTCTTCATTCCAGTAATGTGAGACTTATATTGGTTGTTCTTGACCAACCGAGGGCTGCAATTTTTCAAGCATTATCATTTTGAACGAGCTACTTTAATGATATGTGGACTTTAACTTCCCCATTGACCTTGATGGAATGGATAGGGCATCATGGCATGGCCATGCCCTTATCCGCGGTTGAGGTTTCCTACAACATTGTCTAGCAGACTTCAACCAACCCTGATCTGGCTCCCTCACAGGAGTTAGATCCAGTTCTCGAGCCTATTTGGGCTCAAGATTCTCTTACCACTCAAGATACTTTAGAATTGGTATTGCCCTATGATGAGACAATTCTCGAGGAAATGACTAGTCCCAACAAACCTTGGGACGATGTACATCATAGATCTTATTTCCTTCTCAATCTTAGGAGAATAGATGCAAGAGAAATCGTTTTGACCGTGAATGGAGATAGTCCTTTTCCTATCAATCCTTTTGCTATGCACATAATTTATTCCGAGGGTAACATGGAAACCCTTTCTATAATGATTCCAATAGATATCTCCAAAACCCATGGCATCGTGGAGAACATTTTTTTCAAAGTGCATTGCTCCCCTAAAGAGATTCAAACTTACACCGAGTTATTCAAAGAGTTCTGTGACGTTTTTTCTTGGTCATACAAGGAAATGCCAGGAATCGACCCACAAATTTTCGAGCATGAAATCATGACTTATCCTGATGCCAAACTAGTCTGACAGAATCTTCGTCCGGTCAATCCTCGAAAAGCAGCAGCAATCAGGGAAGCAGTAGAAAAAATGCTCAAAGCCAGTTTTATCTACCCTGTATAATTGACGGAATGGGTGTCAAACCTGGTTCCGGTCAACAAAAAATAGGGCACGATTTGTGTTTGCATGGACTTACATGATTTGAATAAGGTTTGTCCAAAAGACAACTTCCCTACCCCATTCATCAATCATATTATCGATGAATGTGCAGGATGCAAAGCCTTTTCATTCATGGACGGTTTTTCGGGATACAATCAGATTCAAATCAAACCGAAGGACCAACATAAAATGGATTTTATTTGTCCCTGGGGTACCTTCGCATATCGTAAGATTCCTTTTGTCCTGAAAAATGATGGAGCCACCTTTCAGCGGGCCATGTCGTTCACTTTTCACAACCTCAAACACATTGTCAAGGCATACCTTGATGATCTAGCATCACGTTCTCACAAGAGATCTGATCATCCTGCACATCTTAGACTAATATTTGAGAGATGTCACTACTATCAAATTTTCTTGAATCTTAACAAGTGCAGTTTCTGCTTGAAATCAAGTCATATTTTCATTTTTATTGTATCGAAAATAGGGATCATGGTCAATCCTCTCAAGGTTGAGGCGATAGTTCAATTTCCTCCCCCGTGCATGATACCCCAGCTTTAGAGCTTACAGGGAAAGTGAATTTTATTCGGTGTTTATTCTCTAATTACGCCAAGATCACTAAAGGGTTTATGCATCTTTTGAAAAAAGGGATCCCATTTTGTTGGGATGAAGCTGCTCAACACTCCTTTAAAGTGTTGAAACGTTCCTTGACATCTTCCCCTCTGCTCCGACCTCCTAACTATAACAGAGATGTATTTTTGTATTAGGTTGCTACAGAGTCGACCATCGACATGGTCTTGATTCAAGAAGATGAGATTCTCTAGGATAACATTACATATTACCTTAGCCGAGGCCTAGTTGGACCGGAACTCAACTATTCTCATGTTGAGAAACTTTCCTTGGAAGTTGTTCATGTTGTCCAACGGTTTTGTCACTACATTTTGCTTCGCAAGACCACTATCATTGGCATCTTCAACCCCTTCCCATATGTTTTAACACGATGCGTAATTGGAGGAAAGATTAGTAGAAGGATAGTCATCTTACAAGAGTTTGACTTGGATTTCGTTTCCGTGAAATCAAAAAAGTCATTGGTCTTTGTCGAAATCATTTTAGAACTGTCGATCGAGTCTAGTGATATCATGCCCGAAGAATCACCTATTAATGGAGATATTTTTATAATTTCATATTCGGACCCTTGGTATGGAGATATACTTATGTATCTCCAGACTTTGAATTTTCCCCACTTCTGCTTCCATGATGAGCATTGACAAATTCGACATTAAGCATGAAACTATCTTATACTCGATGACAATTTGTATCGTCGAGGCATAGATTGAATTATTTGGAGATGTCTTACCCATGAATAAGCATGTCTTGTTTTGAATGACTATCACACTAGAGCATGTGGTGGTCATATGTATGGGTTGGAAACAACCCAAAAGATTCTAGATGCAGGTTACTTCTGGGCCTCATTTATCAAGGATTGTGTAGAAGCGGTCGAGAAGTGCCACCCATGCCAAATCTTTTATCGGAAGATGTGGGCACATCCTACTCCTATGTTTCCAGTCATTTTTGTTGGTCCTTTCACCAAGTGGGGAATTTATTTTACTACATTTCACCCGAATTCATCTAGGGGGCATTGTTACATCATCATAGCAGTAGAATACTTCACGAAGTCGTTCAAATCTATGCCAATGTTTAGCAATGATGGAAAAACATCAAAATTTTTCATCTTTAATCAGATAGTAGCAAGGTTTGGTATCCCAAAGGAGATTGTCACCAACCACGGCAGTCACTTCCAAAACACAATGATGACTTAATTAACATCAAATCTTAGGTTCAAGTAGCAATATTTGTCACCTTATTACTCGCAAGCGAATGGTCAGGTTGAAGCTATGAATAAGTCTCTCAAGACTATTCTTCAACGGATGATCAATTCTGCCAAGTCGAATTGGCATTTTATGTTATATTCAACGTTATGGGCCTATCGAACATATGTAAAGACGGCCACTGCTTTTTCACTTTTTCAACTTGTATATGGGCTAGAAGCAGTATTACCTGTTGAGTGTCAGATTCCTTCTTTAAAATTTGTAGTGGAATTACTACCAAACACTTCACCACTTGAGGAATGCCTTCTATATCTTAAGCATCTCAATGAGCAGTGTCATGATGTAGCTTTATCCAATGAGGCTCATAAGAAACGAGTCAAGTGTCAGTACAATCGGTCTATTTGTCCTTAGATTTTCTCCGAAGGGGATATTGTCCTATTCTATGATCAAGACAAAGATCCCCTGGGGGCAGGCAAGTTTAAACCCATGTGTTTCAGACCATTCATTGTGAAAGAGGTCTTCGAGAAGGGCGCTTACCATTTGGTTGATTTTGAGGGAAATGCCTTAGTGGATCCTAGAAATGGGCTCTACCTTGAGAAGTACTACTCTTAGGTTGGTCACCTGGGTGACTTATTTTAAATATGTATAGCTTCTTATACATTTTTTTTCTTTTTTGTTTTGTGGAAGTGTAGTTATTTATGTCTTGTTTTTCACTTTGGTATATGTCAAGTGAATTAGAGGTTTATTTTGGGTTCGCAGATGATGCTATTCGACACACTCGGAGGCTTGCTTCCGCAGCTTGGATGATTTTCACACCTAGAGGCCAGTTGCTATCTTTCGGAGGTATTTGTCTAGGCGACGCTACAAACAATTTTGTCGAGTATAGCATGGTGATAGAATTTCTTCATGATGATTTTTCACATGGAATTTCTCACCTCCGGGTCTACCTAGATGTTCATCTGGTTGTGTCCCAGTTAAATGGGGTTCACCATGTTTATGATCCCAGTCTGCACCGACGATTCCTTAGGGTACGTATCTTAGAATGATATTTTGATTACATTACGAATATCCATGTTCCTATGAGATTTAATCATATAAAATATACTCTATCTAATCAAGTTTTAGATTGGCATGTTTTTCACATATAAAATAAAAGCACACACATACACATGTAAATACATGTGTAAAAATGTCATCCATAAGACAAGAAAGATGTAAATATATGTGTGTGTGTGTGTGTGTGTGTGTCCAAAAAATAGTGTTATGATTACATAGGTGGCAATGAAAGCCTCAAAAGTGATCAATCCACATCATCGGGCTTATGCCCTCAAAAAATACATATAGTAAAAACATTTCCCTCAGAACATCAATGGTATAGTGCTATCTAAGGAAGAGGCATATTGGCCCTTCTATAATGTACAATGACATTCACAAGATGCCGGAATAGTTGGAACCAACTCTGAGGCACCCCTACTACATGTGACTACATAGCAAGGGGGAGATCCTCGACCTCATCCATAGGGACAACACAAGTGAGCGCAATGAGTTTACGCTCCACGCATCACAAAACTCTGTTAGCCTCTCCGGTTGGGGGTCCTCCTGCAGCTACTGGTCCTCCTACTATTGTTGGTCCTGTTGAGTCCTAGTGAAGTCTGCTGGTCGAAAAGGCCCCACATATGTACATAACATATTCATGAGTTAGTACTCTATACACACATAAAAATGATATATATGAAAATTAAAAATTAAATAACTTTAAAATATATGCTACCTATCTCGCCTCTCTCCTTGTAGGGATGCACATGCTTGTATGAGTCTCTAGTGAAGTTGATTCCTGCATATGGGTAATCCTCGATCACTAGGATATGTCGTGCCCACCAGTCAAAAAAATTGTCATCGAAGGGATCGATAGTCCTCCCTCCACCCTGTCTAGGCAACAAAGTTTCCCACCTTCTCACTGTTGGGAAGGAAAATACATGCCCCCTTACTGTCTCTCTGGGACTGACACTAGGCACCCTCTCAAAGACGAAGGAGCACGAGATAGTACCAAACCTGAAGTTCTTGTTGGTACACCACCAACACTCTGTAAGTTGTATATTCATGCATACAAGAATGGTAGTACTCCAATAAAAAATGGTGGCCTCCAAGCACTAAATGGTACAATGCATATGTTCTCGAGAGGCCTAATGAAGGGTTGCAGATCCAGTAATCCACCCCATCAAAAGTAATGTCACACATAAAGATAAGTCGGTGATCTTGTGTATTGGAACCTAAGAACATACCTTCTCAGTGTCAGCCTCACAATACATCCTAATGTAGTCCTCGATGTTGAACACCCTTGGAGGAAAGGTCCTCAAGTTGACTGGTTCCCCTCTTCTCGAGAGTCCAGTCATAAAGTAGATATCCTTTGTGGTTGGGGTCAATGATTAACCCTCTAGCATGAACACCTTAGCATTAGGATGCCAATACTCCACAAGAGCATTGAGCAGCCTTGGTTGTGCCCTCATAAATGGACATTGGAAGAACTTCCATAACTTGCATTATTTAAGTGCAACGATGGCCACAGGGTCCTCCTCGACCAAGACATCAAACTGCTCATGCTCTCTCTCTCCAGTGAACATACATCCTGTTACATGGAAAAAATAGAGAGGATTTAATGCTTTCTTTTTATTTTTCCAAAGTACAAGAGGGTGTATGCGGGCTTCTTTTTACACAGTCACGTATGTACATGAGATGTTTAGTATTTCTCCTGATTACATACGTGGGCTAGCCTTGGATAGCTCGTGTATACACAGGGATGTTGTTTTTACAAGAGTGTGCCCCCTCCAAACACAAAAATAAAATTTAAAGGAAGTGTGGGTATTTTGTACTTACTTGGTCCAAACAGAAGTTCGTTTCGTCCACTCAAGCTCCCAGAATCCACTCTTTTAGCTAAGGGGTTTTTTGACCTTTTGGTTGATTTTCAAATTGCAATTGTAAAAATCAGTTGTCCACTTCTATTTAAAGACTTTTTTTGGCCCTTTTTTCCCCTTTTTGGCCCCTTTGTCTTTTTTTCTTGGCTTGGTGATCACTCGATTTCACTTCTGAGTTTTCTATTGGTCATTTTGGTACTGTTTTTCTTTCAGTTTGGTGATTTTTTTGGATTGGTCACATTTTTTTGGTATCCTTTGGTAAAGGTCATTTTTTCCAAATTTTTTCATATAAGTTAGGATTTCATCCCCACTTTCAGCATCTCGTTGTCTTTTTCTCTTTGCCATAGGATCAACCCCACCAAAGTGTGACACAGAACCTTCATTGTTGCTTTAGAAGTGTCGTAATTAGGTGGTAGATCCTACCTTTACATGTATGCCCTAGGTAGATTATTTGTTGCATTTTTGGCATCCATGTTGTCAATTATGACTATAGGCTTGGGAGTTCTCGTCAATCTTGTCATGATTACATAATGAAGCCTCATTCTTTTGTTCATCATCGTCCTAGGCCTTACCCTAGAGAATCCCTAATGAGAATTATTTGTTGTCTTTCAATATCATTTTGAAATTGGAAAGAAACATCCAACGAGACTATATTTATTCATTTCGATCTCATTTGGATTAAATGAAAAAATTAGCACCTTGGAGTCTTCTTTAAGCCCTTTTCAGAATCTCTAAAAATGAAAAGATTGTCGAGCGATCTTGTTGTCCTTCACGCTTGCCAAACTCAAATTTGAAGGAACATATGTCCAACGGTATTTTACCCCTTTCCGGTCCAGATGGATAATTTTACGAATAAAGGTATGCTATAGGAACTTTGGCACACTAGAAGAGTATTCTCAGGCATAAGTTTAAGCCTTTTTCGATCCTGAGAGACTAAATCTTCGAAAAAGGAACAGTCTCCTTGGTTTTGTTTTATCACCTTTTTCAGGCCTTGGAGATTACTTATGAAAAAGGAACCCCCCCGTAGTCCATAGTTAAGCTCTTTTCAGACACCCTAAAATTGAAAAGATCCTCGAGTGAGTTTAACCCTTTTTCCAGCTAGTAGATTATAGAAGAAAAAAGGTACGCCTCAAGAGATTCATCTCGCCAAGAAAGTTCTCCTCAGTTACTTTTATACTTTTTCGGTCTAAGGAGACAAAACTCAAAAAAAGGTTGTGAGTCCATAATTAAGCTCTTTTCAGACTCATTAAAATTGAAAATATTGTCGAGTGATCTTGTGATCCAGATTTTATGAGTAGAACAAAATGAATGCAGATTATTAACAGGTGCTTAACATAGAATAACAGAGATACAATAAAATTGGTTTTCTATTCAATAATGAAATAAGCTGAAACTGTAAAATGCAGCTGAAACAAGCTTGTTAGAATGGTGGCTGCTTATTTTTGAGAAGAGATGTAACGGATGTGCTCATTCACAAGAAGATGATTACAATGAGGCTCTGAAGGCCTTTTTACCATAATCAAGAATTCCCAAAACCCTAGACATCCAAAAACCTAACCCTAGGAGATGAAGCACCAAAAGTCATGTGGGCCCCGTTTGGGTAAGTTTGTACCTCAACTTCCCGGGGTCATAACGTTTGCATACGATCTCCGTTTTAGGCATATGATAGCCTGTTGGAAAGGTATAATTGAGGAGATTCATTTTAGGCACAATATCTAAGGAACTTGGATATTTCAAATCTATTTTCCCAAAAAAACATTTTTTAGGGCCTCAAAACGGCTCCGGAAGTGAAAACTGCTAAAAATAGTAAATTACCAAACTTGCCAGAAAATTGTTTTGAGCCAATTGGAAAAGGTGGGTGGAAACATATATCCACCTGGATCAATCCTACCTCCTTAGAAAGAAATGGTCTCCATTACGTTGAGGTCCCCCATCAGATGAGGAAATTTCTGCTGAATTTGGCCCTAGGTGAGCCACTTGCCTAGGTGCAGGAGTTGCCCTGCTTTGACGACTTCATATAGCTGGATCCTTTGGTGTCAAGTTCCCTTGATTTGTGTTTCCACAATATGATTATTAGATGCTTGATGTATGCAGTCAGATTTGAGCTCTGTTGGTTTCAGTTGTTCTATTACTTTTGAGGTGTCCAATAATGGTGGGAAATAAGGGAGAAGGAGATCTACATTGAACACTGGGTGCAGGCCAAGGAAAGGAGGAATGTTGAGCTCAAAAGAAATTCCCCCAGCCTTGGTGATGGTGTACAGGCCATAATGGAGTGGGAGAAGCTTCTGATGGTGTCCTGTAAGGCGTTCTTTCTGCAAGTGCAACCAAACTTTGTCTCCCACATGAAACTTATGTGGCACCCGATGTTGATCATGGCATTGTTTGTACTTGTCATTGGACTTATGTAGGATATACTGAACCTGTTTATGGATGTGT
>JASDQU011441508.1:0-20726 GCA_032191745.1 Picea mariana
CTTTTTTATAATTTCATTATATATTTTTAGTTTATTTTATAATGAAATAAGAAATTTCTGACTGAGATATCTTTGTGATGCAGATTCGGTTTTGCGTGCCGTTCGCGCCAGCAGGATCGTATCGACGAGACCTATCCAGGCGTTCCAACTTCAACCAATTCTGAGCAAGTTCAATTTTGAGCATTTTTATGACACTTGGTCCTGAGCTCCTGATCACTTCCCCCTATTGCATAATCATTCTAATTTATATCTTCTTGATATGATGTTACTTGGTCTACAAAACTAGACATTCTGAGTTCTTAATCTGTTGGAAATAGATTTCCCTATGGAGTTGCCAGTTTGTTGACGATTAAAATCGCAATGATGAATTCCGCTTGCACAGTATTACTAAAGCCCTATTATTTAACTATGATAATAATAAAATACTAGTAGTGGGACCCCCTTGTAGACTAGAGGCGCAAGGATAGACATATCACACATTTTTTTGTTGTTGTTTTGATGCTTCCTACACATTCCTACATGGTTGACAATGCAGTCTTGGTTTCATTTTGACATAGTAACAGGTGGATGATGCATTTTATGGAATGCTTCTGCAATTTAAAACATTTTTGTTATGATGAGCATGTATTATAGTTTCTATGATTTAACCATGTCACTAATCATTGTGACCAATTACCTAGCCACATATACACAAGAGATATGTTAGTGATTACATAATCAAAACAAAGAAAGAAAACCTATGAAAAAAATCTTAAGGGAAAGAATCTATGTTTGATCTATGGTAAAGGGTTATATGAAAATTCGAATGGAAAAGTAAAAGGATGTTAGTGTTAGTCCTAACTATTATATTATGGTTGTTCATTGGTTATGTGATTTTCATTAGATTTTCATTAGATTTTATTTGGGAGAATATAGCATTGCAATATGTATGATGGCATAGAACTTGGAAAGGATTAACGTGTAAATGTTTGGGTGGGGCACTATGCAAAGGATATTGTCACAGATTTCAAATGTTTGGGAATTGAATACATGGTTTAATTGATTGGTGAATGTTTGGTTGTATCATACTTCAAATTGAATAGGCCATGATATGGAAGAGACGTGCATTCACTGCACGTCACTCCATACTCCCCCTATCGATCGTCACCCTAGCATTGTTCCTTGTTGCATTTTCGGTTTGTTGGTTGTGAAGCTTCGCATTTCAGGCTCTTGGAAAGAAGAAGGGTCGGCCAACTCACCCTTTTAAGCATTTTTTTACAGGTATGGTTCTTTTAATCTCCATCCATGACATTCTCCATGTATGAACAAATAATGGCTCAGTGATGCTTGAATTTTGTGTGTTCCTGAGAATTTTGACTATGTAAATTTGTGATATTTATCTCTGTGATGACTATAAAATGTTTCGGATTGCAAGAAAACAAATTGGGTTTTGTTTAATTTGTGCATTGACTGGTTGCTCGGTCGGTTTAATATCATGATGGTTCTATGTGGGCAATAAGTAAATGTGGTACATATCTCTCTATATTGATGGTGGAGGGTTTTGTTCTGTGTATTATCGTCAGTTGTTCCCTCACAGTCGTGATTGTAACCCTTATCCAATCGCATTTGAATTTCCATTCAATTGCTATGTAATTTCTTCAAACCCAGAGTCATGGTCATGGGCTCATTCTTATTATCCTTTCACCAAGGTATCCCAAGATCCAGTGTTCAGGTGGCCATAACATTAATTTGTATTGTATGGTTGTGGGGTGATACAAGTTATTCCTTGGTGTTATGCGTCCTCACTAATATTGTTGTCAGGTTATTCAGCTCTTAATAAAAAGGGAAAAGAGGTTATATCTCTATTTGTTCCTTGAATAATTGTCATTGTTCATTTAACTTCACCTCTCCACTACAAGCATGAAATGCACTATGTGCACTGGATTTTTTTTACCTTACCCATCGTTGCTTTCCTCGGTGGCTAACTATTTATTTTGTTGCTCAGACTGGGAGTAATAAGAAGACTCTATGGCTTACTAATGTGTCTATATCGAAAGGTATTTTACCTGTGGTTGACAAGTCTCTAAAGACCTCCAGTTCTCTATGCTATTGTTAAAAGATGAGTGCACTCTTAATTGTCTCCCTGCATTTGTTTTCGAAAGAGCCTGATTTTAATCTCCAACTATCCTTGATCTCTTAAGGCATATTCTTGGTTGTCAAATATGAGTTTATCATTGGAATGGTTATGGAGGTTTTTTGTCGAGTCCCTGTCTCGTCTTTTTTATGATAAAATTGGTTGAATAGTTACAATGGGAACGAGCAATTATATACAGTCGAGAACTGTCTCCTTTAATTATGGTGTTTTTACTAGCATGGTCTTGATTGAAATTGGAAACACCTATGTGTTTGCTAGGCTGGATCAGGGTTATGGATAATTTTAAAAATGGTGCATGTGTGTAATTGGATATGTTCGCCTCGTATATATTATTGTATCATAGTACATATTATCAATGGTTATATCAATAGTGATAAGGCTTGGGTTTTATGTTGATTGTGTTTTCGTTGCAACACCTTGTTGATTGATATGATGAAGACTATATGTAATCGGGCATATTTTGGAAGTCTACTCATATTTTAAAAAAAGGGGGGACCTATGTATATTTTAATTAGGCCCGCTTGTAAATTGGTAGACAATGGATGTTGATTATTACAGTGTTGCATCATGGGATAGAGGTCGAACATATTGTTGTGTGTTTTTCTTTTTTAAAAGGAAGGCAAAGAAATAAAAGATCAACGTTTTCTTAACAGGATTGTTGAAATGGGAAGTTTGTTTCTAATATGAGTATGATTACACATATTGTTATGAATTGAGAAATTATGGGAAATTTAATTGTTGGAACAACGAACAATTTGATACACAATAATTGTTGGTGTAGTTTGGTATTTTTTGTATTGATTTTAGTACAAAGTTATGATTATTGATTACTTAATTTGTTTTATTAACAGTATCTATTAACTTCCCTTCCATTCTCTCACTTCTTCACACATTACGAATCCCCTCACATTCCTAGATTCACTTTGCACTCCCTGTTCTTAAAGTTAAATTATAATTAAATGGAAACTATGTATTATAGCAATTGAATGATGACACATAGATGGGTTACAGTTGATATTTTTTTTATTACAATACAGTTGATTGTTTGATGATTTGTTGATAAGTAATCATGATCTACTCCCTTTCATTTTATTAATTTTCTCTCAATGCAACCCCTCAGATATCTCAAAACCCTTATTCACCCCCTTCTCATTGACAAGTATTAAACATTTTTTATGGATTGGATTGCATGAGTCTGATGTGTTGTTGAGCCAAACTTTGTTTCATATTTAAATAGATGTCATGTATGGTTTGTTTAAGAAGATATTTTATAATAAACATTGCATACAAGAATGATATTCTTCAGCAAAGGAATCCATGGCTGAAATAACAGGGGAAGAGGAAATTGGAACAAAGGCCCTAGAAGGCCAAGATTTTTGATACATTTTGATGCAGATCCATAAGAATTAAACTAGCTCTTCCAAGCTAGAGTTTTCAACTGGATTGGACAAGGGGTGGTCCAACCTAGGCTAGAAAGGCCTCCCTTCCAACCTCATCATGTCCCTTGTATCACAGTTCCCCCTCATGTCTCATTACAACCTGAAGTCCCTGAAAATGATGGATGCCAAGAGATTGTCCACCTAGCAGTCTCCCAACATTGTGGCTAGCCCAATTTGTCTCTACCTGCTCCTCCTCCACCAGTTAACCCAATTTTCCAAATTGCCCCTGTACAGTCTTCCCACTCAAGAAAGAGACTCAAAATTGAAGCCCACCATGCACATGATAAATAAAAAGTTGATGTTGCCCCCTCCTCTCCCTCGAGCGATTCCGCCAAATCTATTTCAGCCTGCATGCACTTGAGAGATGACTGCTCTCATGTTATCATTGAGATCAAGCCTAAAGGCTCCACATAGCCTAAGGCTAATTCATAGAAATCAAAGGGAGACAGCAACAACAAAGGGAAAATTGCCTCCAAAAGTGGAAAATATGGTTTTTGAGTATATTTATTTATTGATTGTTGAGAACAGTTGACTGCTGAAGTTTTTGGACAGCATACTATTTTGGATATTTTGGAAATTATATTTTTGGATATGGTTTAAAGTATCATTGATATTAATTTTCAAATTATGAGAATGATGATGAGAGCCACAAGGAGGGATTTGTTTGATTGATTGACTAGTTGTGTTTATTTTTGTTAAGAAACTAAAGGGAGTCACAAGGGGTCCCACCTACTAGATATTATTTATTAAAGACCCTTATTTTTATTATGTTAAATTTTCCCTTGAACTAAAAGTTAGTTGAGTTTTAGTTAACTTAACTAAAAGAAGTAGTTGAACTACTTCAACTAATTTTGATTGTTTAAAAGCAAAAAGAGAAGAAAGAACAAGGGGAGAATATAAGGAGAAATCATACTAAGGGTCCTATTGTAGGGAGTGAGATTCAAGGATGAATTACATCATTCAGATACTTGTTTTTCAGATAGTCGGGTGGAAAACAATCTGTGGCAAGCGGATCCATCCTTTAAAGTTCAGTTTTTACTTTCTGTCAGAAGTCCTTTTGTATGGTTTTCATCGGGGACATCTAAGTTTGACTTTGGTCCAAGCTCCCCCAGGGATTTTTGTAAAGAGAACGATTCTTTTGATTTCTTGGAATGAAAGAAGCGATTTCTATTATGTCTCATCTGTGTTAAATTGTGACTTTGTATTTTTTATTTTGTCTCCACATTTACTTTTGCATCTTTTATATTCAGAAAAATATATCAAATGTTGAATTTTTCAGCAATCTTTTATTTATAAAAAAATCAGCCTAACCCTTGTACTAATACTTGTGAATTAGGAAACAAATTTTGTGGCTATAAACATAGTGTGATATTCTCATCTATCTTGTCTTAGCCAAGCAAGATCTGAAAATTCTTGAGTAAGATTATTTCATATCTTTTCCTCAACACACCAAGCATAGTTTTTTCTCATTTTCAAGCTCGTAAAAAATGAAACCAACTTTGAGCATGGTTTCATTCTCTGTTTCAATATCATTAAAAAATGAAGCAGACTATAAGCATACTTTGTCATCCTTTGAGATTGTTAAACCATGAAGATTCATATTTCGAGTGGTCGTTTATCCATTTTTTGGCCTCGTAAGACTAACTAAGAAAAAGGTATATTATAGTCAATCATGACTAGAAAAGTTCTCCCTTGTATTGTTTTACACTTTTTCGGGTTTGGGGGACTAAATTTATGAAAAATAACATCCATGGAGTCATCTTTAAGATATTTACAGACTCTCTAAACATGAAAAGACTGTCGATTTTTCCTTCTTTGGACTCGTAAAACATGCATTGAAGGACCCATACGGGGTTGAACCCCTCATTATTCATGTTCATTAAACATATGATGAGGGGCTCATTGAAGATGAGTTATACCGAGCATTTGTTATCCTCCTCAATATCATTAAAAAACAAAGAGGTAATTTCCATTCATGGTGGAGGGCAGGGGGGGAATTAAAGGAAGAAACCGACCACTCTACAGTATTACTAGCTTTCATCCTCATGTCAATCCATGCTCATTTCAGCGATCATCTTACATCACTTTCCTATGTCTATTTTGTTTCGATGATGGGGGAAACACCATGGCCCTCCTTCGACGATTTTTTTCATGTCAACTTCAACACATTATCTAGGAGTTAGCTTAGAAAGCATTTAGTACCTTGGAACCTGCATGCCTCAATGGAAAATCTTCTCTCCTTCACAAGTAGTTTTACATCATTGGCCTCTGATCGAATGATTCCATGAATGTTTGACTTCAACTCTTTTTTTCAAATTCGTTGGAATGTACTAGGGTACCTTGGGATTCATTGTCATCATAGGTGATTTCCCTCACACTTATTAATTGTATACATTAATGACTGGTAATCAAGTGGTTTCTACCATGTTCAACATTAAGTCATCTTTTCACATGGGTAGAATCATACTATTTCATGATCGATATTAACACCCAAAGTTTGGCGCTCACTCTTTTATGTGCTTTACCCAGGTTGTGATGGAGAAAATTTGAATATATAAAAGATTCCAGTATAACCAAGATATTGGAAATCTCATTGATGTATATGATGTCACATAGATACACTTTCTATTGGTATGTGACTATGTTTTTGTCATATCGTAGCTCCACTGTGTAATATCTCGTGGCTATGATCAAATCATGTCTTGGAGGTATGGATCCACATTTTATCTCCGGTGGCCATATCCTTAGTGAGTACATTCATGGATCCATAGTGTATTGGTCGGCAGCCATGCTTTGAACGAGTTTACTATGAGCATAGGTATGCATGCCTAGGGGATGATACATAAATAGTTTTTAATGTTTATTTGTAGCTTCCTCCAGGATCTCCTACTCCAGCACCCTTGCATTAACATTTTGTAAAGTTTTTCAGCCATCAATTTCTCCTCTAACCTCACACTTTAGGGGGCATCTGTTACACGCCAAATTGTCTCATGTCCTAGTGTCATACTGAGTTTCATACTTATGCAACATATTCTATTAAATTTGACAACTTAGACACCATGGAAAAACATTTGTCATAATCCCTAGTCATTATGGAGAAGAAATATGTCACATCAAGGTCAAAAATATATCTTTTACCTTGATTTTTTACCCAATTGAAGTATCAAAGATCCCCTTCCCATTTGTAGGGAGTGTTGATCCTTGATCAACACTCCTTTCTCAACTATGTGGGAGCATTGATAATGCTCTATGCTCAGTATTGGGGGAGTGTTGAAGTTGTTAGGGAAGTTAGAACTATCCCTCCATTTTCTAAGGGTTAGCTTCAATATTCTCTTAAGTGGTTTTGGTCGAGGGATTAATTCATGAGTCAAGTCACCCATATTCCCTCTATTTTGGGTAACCAAATCCTAACCTAAGGAGATAAAATCTCAACTATCCCCTAAATTGGCTATGGTTGTTGAACCTCCCAAATCCTATATAATGAGGCCACTAAAGGGTGAAAAGGGGGAGAAAAGGATTTTAGAGTGTCAAACCTTTGACCTTGGAGGAAGGAATCCATCAAAGCATAATCATTATGATCTTGATACATTCAAGCAAGAGTTGAACTAGAGAGCCAGGAGGAGTTGTTGCAACATCAACCTTGGTTTGTAAGTAACTCACCATGTTTATCCATTAATATAACTTGGCATATTTCCTTCATACTGTTGTTTACACATGTATGTCTATACAAGTAGGTATTCTCTTGTCTAATGATATCTTATAGTAGTACAAGTTGTTGTTTTGTTCCTTGCAGACTTTCTTCATCTTGATAGAATCTTGGAAAACAAGAATAAATATCGAATATCAATGGGGAAAACCATTGAAAAGGAGTAAGTAAGGCTTCTTTCTTTTATCTTCTCTTCCTATAGACACAAAGAATAGATCTAAAGGAATGTTAGTGTTCATTTTTTTGTTTTCCTATCTTGGACAATAGGGGTCTAGATATCCAAGGGATATTTCACCTATCCACAGGGGAAATATTTTGTAACAAGTAGTGTTCTTCCTTTCTATACCACACTTCTTATATAATTCTTTTAATTCATTTTCGTAGAATTATCCATCCTCAACACCTTAATTCTCTTCTCTGCCTGATTATCCATAAGATCCTTAAACTCTTTGAATCTATCAAAGACTTCATATTTTTTCCCGAGGAAACAAATCATTATATTCCTCGAGAATTCATCTATAATTGAGACACAATACATAGATTTTCCTAGTGATGGAACCGACACAGGTCTAAGCACATCATTGTGCACCAAATATAGAATTCTCTCTACCCTAGTTGCACTAGAGGGGAATCTTACATGATTCTGCTTCCCATATACGCAATGTTCATAGAAATAAAAATCCAAAGAGTAATTAGACATACCTTCAACCATACCTTTACCATGTAGTACACGAAAGCCCTTCTCTCCAATATGTACCAATATTTGATGCCACAATATAGTGTTTTCTCCAGAGACTATAGGATTATTTTCTTCTTCAACTCCAATCTCAATAACATTGGAACTATTGCACCCATCACTAATAGTTCTTCCTAACAGCTTATACAAATTTCTAATTCGAGGTCCCTTCAACAACACCATTTCTCCTCGAACCATCTTGCAGGTTTCTTTTTCAAACACTGGTTTTACACTTGTTTTTTCCATCTTTATTACAAATATCAAATGTTTGTCCAATCTTGGGGTGTTCAGAACACCAGGGAGTGTTCTAATCCTTCCATTCATGAGATTCAACTTGAATTTTCCTTGTCCTATGATTTTGGCTGTCGAGTCATCTCCTAGGAAAGCATCACCTCCATCATACCTTTGATATTCACAGAAACACTCCCTATGGGGAGTCATATGAAAGGATGCACCTAATTCAAATAGCCATGCCTCATGATTTGTATTCCAAGTACACGTACCATCCTTTTTCCATAGAGGTTTTTGCTTATGTAGAAGGAGAATCTTCAAATCCCTTCCCTCTCTCAACACTTTTGGATCTACATTGTTTCTTGTAGTGCCCTTATTTTTGACATCTCCAACATAGATTTACAAATTTTCTAGGATATTTAGATCTTCCCATAGATTTACATCTCCCACTTGAGGAATTAGATCTATTTCTTTCCTAGGAGCATCCTCTTCCAAATAACGCATTTGTGCTCTATCCTTCCATGTTCTTTGTAATACCCCAAGGTTGAACCCCAACTGAATTGTAAACATCTTTTATAGGATGGTGAGCCAAGAAATTATAATCTAGGAGGCTTATGTGATGACAAGGATGAAGATCCTATATGCTAAGGCCATTGAGCCTATTTTTGTATATGTAAATGCCCATATCATTAATAAAATACATCGCTACGTGTAGACCAACCATGATAAAAGAGTATCAGGGACTAAGCTCCACTAGGAAGGGAAAGGGAGGGATAATCTCTTAGCAAAGGGGCTAAACTAGAGGGATTATCTAAAAAGGAATATTATATTATTATTTCCTAAAGACTATGGTGAGGATAATTGCTTTATCCTAAGTCTCATGGAAGAGGGAATGAATCCCAAGTGGAAAGAAGTGAGCTTCGAGAGAGCCATGTGTCAATCATGGTGCATGCAAATATAAGTGGGGGTAAATAGTTTGTTTTGAGATCCTTTCCCCATTCACTCACGCACTCATGCATAGAGTCATCCCCTCCATCATCAACCCCTACAACTTTCACATACCTTTGGAACCAGTAGGAACCTTGAGTTATCCCATAATTTTCCTGTGAAGCACAACACACCTGTACTTTTCATGAGCATATACCATGCCTTAACGGTTTTTTGTTGCTACCATCATATGTTCTATACCCAAGACTTTGTTCTTCCATCACCCTTACATAATTTATTAAGGAGCTAGAATAAGAAGCAGGTTGTCAGGCATGTGGTTTGAAGAGGCGGGTTTTCAAGCTCGTGGCCTAAAAAGTAGGTTGTCATGCTTGTAAGTGACTCTCTCTAGGTGAGAGAGGTTCATGGGGAAGTGATTTTCCCAGAGGGAGCCCAACAACAGCTATAGTGCTTTGAGAATTCATGTCTGGATTGTTGTTGAAGCCCTCGAAGGGAAGTGGTTCGGTCAAAGGACTGATAATCAGAGAAGGGGCACACTTGTTGGGGTGGGACAGGCATGTGGGGAATGAGATGATATAGGTTGTTAGTGTGAGTTGGCTCCTGGGACGAAATCATCCCTATTGATTGTGCCACTTTCAATTGTCTCAGCCTATCGTAGGAATCCCCTTACTCGGATGGAGTTTAATCCCAACTCAAGGGTGACCCACTACTGAGAGTGATGAGCAGCGTGGTCTAAGGCTAGGAGGTTCATGGAAGGTATGCATGAAGTTGGTGGTATTCTATAAAATGATAAGTATCAATTATGTGTTCATTTTCATGTTGTGTATTTGTACATGTCTTATATTATGAGTTTTTTTGTATATGTTGTATGTATAGGCTTACTGTTATTTCTGCATCAATTTGTGTATTAGCATAATGTAATTGTCTATTAATTTTTATATGTATGAAGTTCATAAATATTTTTTGTGCGCCATAGCCCAGCGGGACTATGGCTGGGTATGAACATTTTTGAATATCATAAACCTGAGAAGTTCTCAATGTGGTAGTCCTCAGCCTGGGAGGCCTGCGATGTGCTACAAGTTTGGTTTCAGAACTTAGAAAGAATGTTTCATGGAGTAGCATGGACCGGCCTGGGTGGCTAGGGATGTTACAATATGGTATCAGAGCTTTAGTTTTCAACAGTGAGCCTGAATGGATCGTGTAAGTGGAAATTGAAGAAAACGTTTCAGAGGGAATTGTTGTCGAAATAGACAAAATTGGAGTTTCAGAATGTCCATGAGTGCCAAGAGGAAATTGAGAGCACCTTAACTATGTCTGAAATCTCAGAAGGTGTAACAGTTTGAGAAATCCAACAAAGGAAAGAAACCACAGTAACTGTGGTTTTGGGGCCACAAAGTTAAGATTTGGGGCCATCGGATCTGTTCGGGAGAAGGAAGATCCTTCACAACCATCATAATTGGGAAAGTAGTGTGGTTTTTATCCCTTCAAATCCTTCGGACTTCGTTTCTTTGAGAATTTTTAAGTCTTTGATAAAAAGGAGGTAAAACCCCCAATCTTTGAAGTTCTGGAGTGGATCTATGCCATAGATCATTGAGAGAAGTACTTGACTATTGGATTTGGCCAAGGACATATCTGAGTCGTTATATCAAGTAGTACATATCAAGAGGAGAGGTGCAGTGGTGAATATCAGATCCCAGTCGTTAGATCTACGTGCGACTGAATGTGATTCGTAGATCTCACGAAAGTTTGGAGCTTCTACACTCCAGGAGAAGCAAGTCCTTAAGCTGCCAGGAGGGAAATCTCTTGAAGTCTTGAACTCTAGAGCTAATATAGACCATTCATGTTTGAGGACTTGTGTCCACAGATTAGCAAGTATTCAAGAATTTGATGTTCGTGAGATTTGTGGTGTAGTGTGGAGAAGTCTCCCAGAGCCCCAAAGTACCAAAGCTCTGAAGTCTTGGAGTGGTTCTACATTGTAGATCATTTGGAATATGGCGGACCATTGGATTCCCTAAGTGGTTCAGAAATTCGACACTCCAGAGAAATTTGTTTGTGGTTGTGTTGAAGGAAGAGTTCCCCAAAGTTTTGAAGTCCAGAACCAATCCGAAATATCTCTTAATCAAAGACACGTGTCCACATATTAGCATGTTCAAAATTTCGGTGTTTGGATGTTTTGACGTGCTCTGGCCTAGAAAGTTCCGAATTCCTAGATCCCTGAAGGCCCGAAGCTCTGGGAAACAACTATTTGGAAGTTCGTCATTCGAGAGTTATAAAGTATGTGGGTGTAGAATCTTCTGAAGCCCGAAGTGTTGAAGTCCTGGAATTCTAGAATGACGTCACATGATGACTTCACCTAGAGTGGCATGGACTTGTTTGTAAGTTTGATGTTTGATAGTTTTGAAAGATGTTTTGGAAGAAACCTCTGAAGGCCTGAAGTCCCGAAGTCCCGAAGTCCCAAAGTTCTGAAGTCATGAAGCATCATAGTGGCATGTCCTGTTGATGTCACCTAGGGTGACGTGTCCACACTTGATGCTTGCCATGTGTCATTATGTTTCATGCTTTTCAAATACCATTCCTGTCATTCAGTATATGACATATGTCACCCATCAAATAGGTCCACGTGTCTACTTCTTATTTTCTGCCACGTAGCACTCCCCTAGTGCATGGTTGCTGACGAAGAATCCAAGAGTTCGCCAATTCAGTGTTCGGGGAAATGTGTGTATGTTGAAAAGAGAATGTCTAAAGCATGAAGCTCTGGAGAGCTTCTCCGAGAAATTCTCCAGTTTGGCATTCAGAGGGAATGATGTGTGGAGGTGGCAGAACTCTCAAAGCCTGAATTTCTGAAGTCTCGAAGCTACGAAGTAGCAGAGCCCCGAAGCTCTGAAGAGGTACTATGCAAGGATTCTCTAGTTCGACGTTGAGGAGAAATAAGGTATGATGCAGTAAGAAAATATGAAGCCCGAAGTTTTGGAGCCATGAAGTCCCTAAGCTATGGATAAGCGCACATCAGCTAAGCGCTTGGTCATAGCCTTGGTCCTATATGACTTCAATCGAAATAAAAGAGGGCTAATTCCCAAATTGATGTTTTCAAAGACATAAGAGGGTTAGAAGAAGGAATCGGTGGAGTTACAAGTTGTATAGACCCGCACCTAAAGATGTAAAGAAGGCCCATGTACTTTATGAGAGGATCTAGCACAAGTCTAGAATGGTCCAAGATCCAATTCGTCTCTAAAGAAGAAGAACAATTGTACAAAGAATACCTTCTAGGAAAGACAATTTCCAAATATTCATAACTTCTTGCTCAAAACTCAAAATTGAGCAAGGAAGAAGTCATTGTAAAGATATTAGACAATAGAACATAGCTGTTCACCCAGAATATTGAGTTGAACAGTCAATTTCTCACAACAATCAGAAGAAAAACTTCATATGTATTATTGAACCATAATGGTTCATATTTTTTGTCAAATTGTTGAGTCGGTTAGCCTAACAAAGTTATGTTGGTTACACATTTTGCAAAGTTAACAACAACTAGATCAGACCCAAATCAACACAGAGTGCATAGGGATAGAAGAGACACAGGGGGCTTACAATTGGAAAGATGAGATCATAGGAATGGATATCCATTTGGGTATTGAAGGAACAAACTCCAATGGATAGGGAGAGGGAAAGGATGAAAACTTGAATATGGAAGAAACCATTAGAAATTTGTAGAAAGATGTCCAAATTCACAAGGATGATAATGAAAGGCTTATGAAATCCAAGGAGCAGCAAGAATACTTCAACATGGATTTAATGCAAAGCCTAGACAGAATTGAAAATAAATTGGATAAGGAGAATGGCTCAAGAAAATCAGGAAGTCGTAGGTCTCCTGAGGAGAAAGTAAGATCAAGGAGTGCTAGCATACATCACCTTTGCTTTCCAAGGCATTCCAATAGGATATTTCCTAGCATCTCTAGTTCATCCTTTGTCAATAAGCATCAAAAGAGGTCTGGGGTGGATGAACTATGAGGAGAAGTGAACAAAATCAAACCTCCTACATTTGATGGTGAGCACAAGAAGGATGAATATGCCGAGACATGGCTTCTAAAAATGAGAAAATATTTTCAATTTCATAATTATTCTTCTCATGCAGAAGGAAGAATTGTTATCTACCAGCTCAAAGGAAAGGAATCCATGTGGTGGGATCACCTTGTGCAGGTGAAACACATCAAAGAGAAAAATGTTACTTGGAAGGAATTCAAGAAGTATTTTGAAAAGAAATAATTGACTAAGAGATACTATGACAATAAAATGAAAGAGTTATTTGAACTCAAGCTTGGAAGTATGACCATTGATGAGTATAAAAGAAGGTTTTTGGAACTGTTGAAGTATGTCTCCTTCATCAAGGATGACACCATTAAGATTCAGAGTTATAAGAGTGGGCTGCCATATTTCATCGGTGACAAGATTCAATATGATGATCCCAAGACATTGGAAGAGACCATAAGGTGAGATAAACGCCTATATGATCAGCAAAAAGGAAATCCAACTTTCCAAAAATCTTGGGAAGACAAGAAGATGCTCAAGATGGAACAGAGGAAGAAGGGGAATAAGCCACGTTTATTCAGAAATAGTCCTTAGGGACAACCAGCTTCTAGAGAGCCCAAAGTGATTGAGACAAGTGGGAAAAGGCCAAGGCAGCCACCCATTCAATGTTGGGGTTGTAAAGGAGATCATTTGTATAGAGATTGTCCTCATATATGTGACAAAGTGAGAGTTGTTCACAATGTAAAAAAAATGGACATAGTGGACGACATGGAAATAAATGTACCAAGGATCTATGCATCCCTAGACAACAAGAAAGTAGAATTTCAATCACACATGATTGAAGTGAAAAGTATGATCCACAACCAAACCATTGCAATTTTAATTGATTTAGGAGCTAGTCATAGTTATATAGATCCTAAGGTGGTGGAAAGATTGCATTTGCAAAGAAGAAAGCATGGTAAATCTTGGTTGGTTCAATTGACTACCGAAGCCAAGAGAAAAGTTAATGAGTTGGTTAAGTCATGTCCAGTGGGCATGAAGGGGCTGAGCACCAAGGAAGATTTGAACATCTTTCCTTTAGGTTCCTATTACTATCTAATTGGGATGGATTGGTTGGACCAACACCATGCCATATTAGACTATCATAATAAGGTATTTACTTGCCTATATGAGGAAGGGAACCTAAGGATAGTCCAAGGAATTCCCAGGGTAGTAGCTGTTAGAGAAATCTCAGCAATGTAGTTGAAGAAGTGTTACAGAAAGGGTTGTCAAATATTTGTATCCCATATGGAAGAAACACCTAAGGATAAGGTTTCAAATATTGAATATTATGCAATCCTAAAGGATTTTGAGGATGTGTTTAAAGAAATAATAGGATTACCTCCTAAAAGAGATATTGATTTCTCTATAAATATGATTCCTGGAGCAGCTCCAGTATCCAAAACTCGTTACAGGATGAGTACTCCAAAACTGAAGGAGTTGAAAATGTAGCGTGAAGAGCTTCTAAACAAGGGATACATATGCCCAAGTGTGTCACCTTGGGGTTCCCCAGTTGTATTTGTGAAGAAGAAGGATGGGACTATGAGACTGTGTATTGACTTTAAACAGTTGAACAAGGTAATTGTGAAGAACAAGTATCCTTTGCCAAGGATCGATGACCTCTTTCATCAACTAAAGAATGAAAAAATATTATCCAAGGTTGATCTCAGGCCAGGTTATCATCAAGTAAGAATTAAAGAATAATGCATGAACAAGACTGTTTTCTGAACAAGGTATGGCCATTATGAATTCACAGTGGTGCCATTTGGGTTATCAAATGCACCAGTTGTTTTTATGTGTTTAATGAATGGCATTTTTAGAGAATACCTGGATAAGTTTGACATTTTCTTCTTGGATAAAATTCTTATATATTCCAAGTTGGAGGAAGAGAAAGAAAAACACTTGAGGTTGGTACCACAGGTATTAAGGGAGAAACAGTTGTATGCCAAATTGAGAAAATTATCATTTTATCATAAGAAAATCCATTCTCTGGGAAATATCATCTCAGAAAAAAGGATAGCAGTGGATCCAGAAAATATTGAGGCCATTAGAGGATGGTCAGCACCTAAGAATGTGATAGAATTCAAATCCTTCATGGGCCTTGCAGGCTACTAAAAAATATTTATTGTAGGATTATCAAATATTGCACACCCAATTACTTCCTTGCAAAAGAAGGGAGTGAAGTTTCGGTGGTCATTGGAGTGTGAAAAGAGCTTCCAACACTTGAAGCAATTATTAACTAGTTCTCCAATTCTAAGAATTGCAGATCCAAATGAAGACTTCATTGTATGTACAGACGCATGTAAAGAAGGACTTGGTGAAGTCCTTAGTCAAAATGGATATGTTGTTGTTATGAATCAAGGAAGTTGAAGGAACATGAAATACATTATGCCACTCATGATTTGGAGTTGGCAACCATAGTGCATGCCTTGAATAAGTAGAGACACTACCTCATGGGAAAACATTTTGAGCTAAGAAGAGACCATAATGGTCTGAAATATTTATTTGATCAACCAACTTTAAATGCCAGGCAGAGTAGATGGTTGAAATTTCTCAATGAGTATGACTTTGATATAAAGAATATCAAAGGGAAAGAGAACAAGGTGGTTGATGCACTCAGCAGGAGAGTGCATGAGTTGCATTCTACAACCATCAACATGTTTCAATCTGATTTGAAGGGAAGAATCTCAGAGGCTGCAAAATCAGATTTTCATTACATGGAATTAGTGGAAAAAATACAGAAATGTAATTTGCAGAAGAAAATTGAGGATTACAAGCTGGGAATTTATGGAATTCTCATGTACAGAAACATGATTTATGTACCCAATTCTTAGGAATTGAAAATTATGATACTGAGGGAAATGCATGATGTGCCTTATGCTGGGCACCCAGGGTATCAGAAAACTATTACAATTATCTAGAGCCAATATTATTGGCCAAGCATGAAGAAAGAAATTGTTGAGTACATTGTCAAATGTTGGGAGTGTCAAAAGGTCAAGGCTAAGCATAGGCACCCGGTTGGTTTACTGTAGCCATTACCCACTCCTAAGTGGAAGTGGGAAGTAGCGACAATGGATTTCATCACCAAGATTCCCAGAACAAATAAGCAACATGATTTTATCATGGTAGTGGTGGACAAGCTTACTAAATCTTCCCATTTCATTCCAAGGAAGCTCACTCACAAGGAAACTAATGTTGTTGATATGTAAATGAGGGAAGTAGCTCGATTTCATGGTATACCCAAGAAAATTGTGTCTAACAGAGACCCAAAGTTTACCTCAAAGTTCTGGAAAGGTATATTTAAAGGATTTGGAACAAATCTAAATTTTAGCACAACTTATCATCCAGAATATGATGGGAAAATAGAGAGCATGAACCAAGTGATTGAAGATATGTTGAGGATGCATGTGATGGATAAACCATAAAAATGGGAAGAATATCTACACTTGGTAGTGTTTTCATACAACAATGGGTACCAAGCATCTCTGAAGATGAGCCCATTTGAGGCACTTTATGGCAGAAAGTGAAACACACCAGTAAGTTGGGACAACCCATCAAATAGAGCAGTAGTTGGGCCAGCGTTGCTCAGGGAAATGGAAGAGAAGATGTCAAAAATAAAGCATAATTTAAAGGTTTCTCAAGATAGGCGGAAAATCTATCCCGATAAGGGAAGAATTCATAGGGAATTCTGCGTAGGTGATCATGTATTCCTAAAAGTGAAGGCCAACAGAAGTTCCCTAAAGTTGGGAAATTGTTCCAAGTTGGCAGCTCACTATTCTGGGTCATTTGAAATCCTAGAAAAGATTTGGATTGTAGCTTGTATGATTGCATTACCTACATATATGTCTATTCATAATGTATTACGTGCATCATTGATCAAGAAGTATATACCTGATGATAATCACGTTATTGATTGGAATGTGATTCAGGTGGAGCAAGAAAGCGCTTTTCAAGTGCATATGGTGTGCATATTGTATCGGAATATCAAGCATCTCTAGAATCGATTCATAGAGATATTAAAGGTCCAATGAACTTGCTATGGTCTTGAGGATGCAATGTGGGAGAATGAAGATGTTATGCGGGCATAATACCCACATTTGTTTTAATATTTTTGAAAATCATGATGGTAATATGTAAATAAGTTGCACTGAGGACAGTGAAAAAATAAGGGGAGGGGATTGTACTACCCCAAGTTCGAGGCCCAACTGAATTGTAAACATGTTTTATAGGTTGGTGATCCAAGCGATTATAAGTTAGGAGGCTTATGTGATGATTAGGCCGAAGAGGCTAGATGCTAAGGCTAGTGAGCCTATTTTTGTATATGTAAACACTCATATCATTAATAAAATACATCGTTGTGTGTAGAATGACCATGATAAAATATTATGGGGGGCTAATCTCCACTAGGAAGGGAAAGGGATAAGAGCCTAGTAAAGGGGATAAACTATAGGGCTTATCTCAAAAGGAATATTATATTATTATTTCCTAAAGACTATGGTGAGGATAATTTCTTTATCCTAAGTCTCATGGAAGAGGGAATGAATCCCAAGTGGAAAGAAATGAGCTCCAAGAAATCCATGTGTCAATCATGGTGCATGAAAATATAGGTGGGGGGAAATAGTCAGTTTTGGGATCCTTTCCCCATTCACTCACGCATTCACGCATGGATCCATCCCCTCCATCATCGACCCCTGCAACTTGCATGCACCTCTAGAACTAGCAAGCACCTTGAGCTATCCTGTACTTTTCCTGTGAAGCACAATGCACCTGTACTTTTCCTGAGACCGTACCATGCCTTAACGATTTTTTGTTTCTATCATAATCTGTTCTATACACAAGCTTTGTTCTTTCCATCATCCTTACATAATTGACTGAGCTGGACTAAGAAGCAGGTTATCAAGCTTGTGGTTTGAAGAGGTAGGTTGCCAGGCCCGTGGACTGAAGAAGCAGGTTTTCAGGCCTGTAAGTGACTCTCTCCAGGTGAGAGAGGTTATTGGGCAAGTGAATTTCTCATAGGGAGACTATAGTGCTCTAAGAATTCATGTATGGCCTATTGTTGAAGCCCTGGAAGGGAAGTGGGGCATCTGGAGGACTGATGAGTAGAGAAGGGGCACACTTCATGGGGTGGGATAGGCATGTGGGGACTAAGAGGTTGTAGGTTGTTAGTGTGAGTTGGCTCCTGGGATGAAATCCTTCCTCTTGACTCTGCCACTTCCAGTTGTCTCATCCTAGCCTAGGAATCCCTTTACCTGGGTGGAGTTTAGTCCCAGCTCGGGGGTGACCCACTGCTGAGAATGATGAGTAGTGTGTTCTAAGGCTGGGAGGTTCATGGAAGGTCTGCACGTAGTTGGTGGTATTGTATAAAAATATAAGTATCAATTATGTGTTCATTTTCATGCTGTGTATTTGTACATGTCTTATATTTATGAATTTTTCTTGTATATGTTGTATGTATAGGATTACTGTTATTTCCACATTAATCTATAGCGGAATGTAATTGTTTGTTAAGTTTTATATGTATGAAATTTTGCAAGAGTTTCTATGTGTCATATCCCAGCGGGACTATGGTTAGGTATGTACATTTTTTAATATCAGAAACATGAGAAGTTCTCAATGTGGCATTCCCCAACCTAGGAGGTCTGAGGTGTGCTACAAGTTTGGTTTCAAAACTTAGAAAGAGTGTTTTATAGAGTAGCATGGCCCACCCTGGGTGGTTTGGGATGTTACATTCTTCCACCTCATCTCCTCTGAAAACAAGGATGAGACCACATTATTGAATCTTAAAGTAGTTGCATTACTACCAATGACCACAACCAGACTATCCCATGAGTCTGGTAAAGAGAACAATAAATTGATACACTTATCTTCATCAAAAATCTTAATATCAACAGATAACAATTGACTTACCATAGTATCGAAGATGTTTAGAGTCTCTATCATCGAGTCTCCATATTTCATCCTTAGGTTGTACATTTTCTTGTGCAGGAACAATTTGTTTACCAAGGACTTTGACTGATACAAAGCCCCTAACTTATCCCATAATTCCTTGGTTGTAGCTTTTTATGACACATTCAGTAATATTGAATTTGAGAGACAACCAATTTTTTCTCTTCACCTTCTGATCCAACTTTTCCCAGTATTTTATTAACATTCTTGTAGGTGCAGTACCTAGATCCACAAAAATCCACTGGTATTTTTCCACCAACAAATATTCCATCTTGAGATTCCACAGCTCAACTTTTCCCATTAAATTTATCGATGTCTATTTTTGAATTTCTCACCATTTATTTTCACCTAAAGATTCAATATTGTAGATATCCCACTATAACAAGGTTTATCACAGACCCAATTCAAGCTCTCAACCATAAAGGCATCCCCCCGAATCCAATAACTGCTCCGATACCAAATGTGTATTTTAACCTTGTACGATAAATTACTACAAATATATTCTTAATAAAAATAGAGAAAATACAATGGCACACACACACACATTACATAGATATTTTACCTTGGAAACCCAAACCGAGAAAGCTGACAACCTATTTAGAGCCACACCTCTAATATTTTATTCATCATATTCTTAATTGTTTAAAATACAATATATATTCATCATATTTAGAGCCAAACCTCATGAGACCTTAGGCTTTGCCGATTTCCATATTGGCCATTTCATCTGTTGCAGAATTATGATTTTGGACCACATGATAAAAATCCACCTGGATATTTATGAGAGAGATTTCGATGTGGTCCAAAATTTTATTTAATTGTAAGTCCTTTGGCGTGGAGTTTTGAATGAATATTCTGATAAGGTTTTTTGAATCGCCAATTATGTTCAAACTTGGGGTTTTCCCTTGCTTGGATAATTGGATACCCTGGTACAGCACATACGCTTCGACTCTGTTATTGGGGGAGATTCATAGATTCTAGTAGTAATAAAGAACTTTGTGACCTTCGGATCCATGCATTACCCCCCCGCACCTACCTTGCCTGGGTTTCATTTTGAAGCCCCATCGAAACAAAGAGTGTGCATATTTTGTAAAGTGAGCCAAGAGTCTAATGTTGTGGATGAAAATTGAAGCTATTAGTATGGTTGTTGGACGATTGAAGGGAAATCACCTTGGGACAGATTGAATTTGGAAATCCAAGCTTTCTCTTATGAGTTTAGAATGGACGATTCCTCTTGGCCAAGATGCTTGGAGTTAGAGTACTCAGATACTTGTGTAACTTCTCTAGTAGCCACAAGAGGGGGGAGTTTTATCTTGTTTTGGAATACTAAGCTATTCCTTTCCAACCAAATTTTCCACAGGATGAATTTAGGTATGTCTTTCCAGAGCCTTTTAAAAGTTGATCTACCTTGGAATGAGACCTGGTAGTGGTTCTCCCATTTTCCCAAAAGGGGCCTGAAGCTTGTCATCCACCTGATATTTGGACTAAGATCTTTGAATACTAAGTGCCAAAATTGCTTTGTGA
>JASDQU011441509.1:9410-22290 GCA_032191745.1 Picea mariana
AATTTCATGAAATATACAAGGCTATTGACGTCAAGAGTGCCCCTGGTTATCCTAACCACTATACACCAGATTGGTTGGAAGATTGTCCAAAATTTGATGGCAACCATTCGTTAGCCATCTCTCATGTGGTGAAATTCTTGAAGTATACTTCAGAAATCAATGTGGTACATGAAGATGTTGTGATGAGACTTTTTACTTACTCTCTGAGGGCACAAAGGGATTGGCTTATATATTCTTGCAAACCAAAGTGTATATCTTCTATGGCAGTTTTCATCAAAAAATTTCTTAAGCATTGGGGTCCGAGATTTCAGAGGTATGAAGATACCTATCAAGACTTGATAGCCCTGCAAGAAGATCTTCTTGACCCTGTTGAAGATACCATTGAAGAAGACATCAGTTCTTGTGAGCAGCTTGTCAAAAAATTCAACGAGGACTACTTGCTCAATATTTGTATTGAAAAGGGGAGAAAATTTGACGCTATTCTGCAAAACTATCGAAGCAATCCCACTGATTTGCTTGCCCAAGAGCTCGCAGAAGCATATCAGGCAGTGAACTCACTGTGTGCTGCTGTAGAAAGGAAATATTGCGGTGAGAAGCCAGAGTTTAACAATTATCAAGACCCCCTGAGTAATGATCAAACCATCATTTTGTCCAAGGAACTGCTGGAACTTGATATAGCAGAAGAAGAATGGGGAGAACCAGAAGAAGATAACCTTGATGAAGAAATCTGATTGCCGCCAGAAAGGAGCAAGTTATAAGTTATCATGACGAAAGCTCTATTGACAAGAATGAAATCTTCTCCAGCAATACGATTCCCCCGCAAGTCCTGTTAAATGATGAAATGGTTTCTTTCCCAGAATACCAATTTGATAACCAAGAGATAATGGAAGAACACTTAGACTGAAGATGCAAGGAAGATGATAATAGATTTGTTTGTGATGTTGACAGTCTCAGTGCTTTGCCAACAGAACAAGTCCCTGTTGTCCCAAAAGAGCAGGTCTGTGAAGTCTTGAATGCTTATGGTCTTAACCTTCCAGAATTCTTTGGGAATGAAGCCATCAATGAAGTCTGGATTGAACAGTCATTTATTCTGGCCACATTGAAGAAATAAATTTATCACTTGACTGGATGCGAGCTGGTCGCAGATCTATATTCTGCAATTCGATTCCTTTCCTATCTATGATACCGATTGTGACAAAGAACAACGTCAATTGGAATCAACTACGAAAAGAAAAATCTGTGAAAAAGGGCAAACAGAGCAGGATTATTCTCTAGACCTACCTTCAGAGATAGTTGCTGCTACAGGCCTGCTTGATGCATTGAGACAAAATATACAACATAGGCAAGGTACTGGATCATTTACTGGAACAGTTTTAGCACAAGGATCCCCACAAATTTTAATTGACAGGTATGATGAAGATGATTTATATCCTGCTGATGATTTCTCTGTTTTTGGGGATAATTCAAATAAAGGGCACTATGATATGGAGGCTCTTGATAATGGGACCCCAGCTGTCCAGATTGTTAGCAGGAACATAGAAAAATTACAGTACTGGCCACATGATGGCATATTTGCTTCCTCGGGAGATCAATCATCTAACCAGGTGATTAATGACAAAGTTCAGGTTGATAATGAAAGCAATCAACAAAACTGTGTTTCTTCCGCCTTTGAAAACAAGTGGTATAGCAAGGGATCCATGGTTGAAGGGAAACCTGGGCAGTCCCTCGAGAGCCAGAAGGTGAGTTTTGATGTTTGTTGATTTGCTGATGATGATACATGTTTAAATGGGGCTCAAGCAGTCATGTACCTCTGTTATAAGAGTGGTCAGATGATGATGCATGTGTTACGAAAGAGCAGTCAACAGATGGAAGCAGCGACCATAATATCTCTAGGGGGCTTGGGATGAAGAGCACGAGATTTAAACAATTTCTTGAGATTGGAAAAATGCACCTCAATCACCCTAATTCTGGTCTGACAGGAGGTGATTTTTTCGTCCAGCCTTGCGGAATGTGCAAGCCTTTCTTCTTTACTGCTACTCCACATTTTGAGGACAGAATTTTGGGTATATACAGTGGATGTGCCTGGGTATCTGAACAGAAAGTCGGACAGCACCACGAAATTAAAGAAACCCTGGACGAATTACACATCTACAGTGCTGAAAGTGGAGAATGCAGACCTGATCCGAGTAAGAGTTTATTATTTGGACCCCCTCCAACGTAAACATGGCCTCTTCTACGTGTATCGATGGATAATTTTAACGACACTGAAATTTCATTGGGAAATATCAACCCTGGATCAGTAACAAATCTGTAGGTGAGCAGTTGGTTTTTCAATTTGAAAGCAACGGCACAAAATGTTACAAAGGGTGGAAGAAATTATCCAAGTCTCGGACAGTGCACTCCATGAGCAGCAGTTCGAAGACAAACAAAAAAAGAAATTTACAAGAGGAAGCCTATCCCAAAGTAGAATACTTGGAAGACGTCAGTATATCGAGAGCAGTGTTGTTGGAAGGTTATGTATGGGGTTTGGAACTTTGAAAGTGAGCTCGCGAATTCCAAATGAAGAAGAATACAGGGCAGGTCACAGGGTGGAATATATTCCATTGTCTTTTGAATAAGCTACTCAAAAAGGTGCTGATGATTTCCAGATGAAGCTAATGTACTATGGTTTGCAGATTCGTCTAATGTACTATGGTTTGCAGATTTCCAGATGAAGCTTTCTGTCTTCTAATACATTCAACTTGGATGCACCCATGGAAGACAAAGATTCTAAGTATTCTATAGATCAAGATTCTCAGGAGACTCGTGCTAAGTATGTTGTCAACTCTGCACTCTGTGGAAGAAATATCACATATCACACTTTCAATGTTTTGGTTAAGGTGAAAAATCACTCTTCGAGAAGATGATGGGCAAAAAGAAATGTAGTTGTGGACTGAATATAATTTTGGCAAATTTAGGCAATATGGGGAGAAGGCTGATCTGGAGACTGTAGCAGCTTATGGAGCAGAATTTATTATTTTTTTTTCTTTGTGATCGTGGACTGGAGAGACAATGGCAATTAATATTGTTGCTCATCATTTGGGAAAACGTGTTCTTGTAGATTTTCATCCACCACAGTCAATTTCTAGAAAGGGTAAGCATGAAAACTATTCTGCTGACCTATATGGACTTTTCAAGATGCTGTTTTGAATGATGTAATTTCTCTTGATGAATATGAAGCTGCCATTGGAAAGACAGAAGTTCGTGAAAATAGATCACTTAATCATTTTTGATGGAGACTCCCCAATACAAGCATTCATACCTTAATGTGTCCCTGTTTTGGACGATTAAGCTCAGAGGAAAGGGTGACTGTGCTTTTGAGAAGACGAGATTCTGAGGTTCTCATGTGCTCCCAAGAAGACCACATGTCCCCAAGTAGGAGCCTAATGTTACCCCTTCATCTGGCAGGGGGTAACTCCTGTACAAGTGGTCCCCACTAGTCTTTGAATTTCAGGGTTGCAAATGAATGGGAAACTTGTTTTGTTCAGGTATCTTGTGGGGCTAAGGGATTTGATGACAAATCTAATGCAGTGATAGACGATGTAGGGCATCTTGTCGAAGCCATCCTGGGTTCTAAGCATGGCCTTATTTTCATCTTGATCATTTTATCAATCTCTAAGAACTGGAATAATTTATAGCAGACAGATTGTTGAACATAGATTTTGAAAAGGCTGACTGTTAGTCGCATTGTACACAATTTATTTTGTGCCAGGTACCTGACCTAGATTTAATGTCAGTTTCAAATTTGCTGAATGAGGAAGGTCCACATGGCAGTAGTTCTCAATGGAAATGGTGTGAAGCTCTATAGCCTTGTGTATGCAGAAGACATTGCCTCTACTGATGCAGCTGCCTCGAGAGCAAGGACTTGCAATGCAGGATCTCTGAATGCCACTTTAGCAAAGAGTATGTTTGTTCTATGTTTCCAAAATAAAACTCAAAGGCAAGGCAATGATACAGCGATCAGTGTCTACAATGCGAAAGGGATTGGAGTGATTTTTGCACAGATTCCTAACCAATACAAACAGTTCGTAGCTCTTAAGCATGATATTCAAAAGCAAAGTCCTAATCCTCTTGAGCTTCTTACATGGAATGAAAAGTTGTCTTTAAGATTCAAGGCTCTCGACGGGAATAGCGATACCATTCAAGCTCCAAACTTGCGACCAAGATATGTAATGAAGGCAGAAATTCGAGTAGCTGACTGCTAAGCACTTCTCTCAAATGGAATTTCTTTGGGGCCATTTTGGCTACGTATACAGACACAACTTAAGTGACTTGTATTACAAACAAACTGCAAGTGCATACATGGAAGGTTCAGGCTTGGATAATCCTCTGGAGCAGTACAGGGATTAGTAACCCTGGAACTTCCACTCACTATGAACAGATTGGTGCTGTCACTTATGTTGGGAACTCTGTAATCAACAGACACGAATCAAATTTCTACTAAATGTATCACTGACGTTGCAGGTGCGTCATCGGGATCCATGAGTACAGGTGAGGTTGCCTCAATCCAAGTTTTAACTTCTGTCACCAGTAGCTCAATAACCTCAGCTACTACAGGTCCTTCAACAAGATGTTATTGAAGAAAATGTTAATGCTGAATATGAGGGTATAGATGTTGCAAACTCTATCCTGACTCATGCAGATGCAAAAGAAAAAACCATAATAAATGTTTTGGAAGCTTCTGCCACTGTTATAAAGGACTCAAATAATTCAGTGGTTGCAGACCTTGGTTATGCACAAGCACAGAAGAGATATAGAAAATGAATGGAAAGCCGTTAAGCTTGCAAAAATCTGTCAATGGTATTATTGGAATGTTAGAACTGGGGAAAACCACCTGGGAAATATCCTCTGCTTTTGTTCAACATCTTACAGAGTCAGCTGATGGAAGACATCTATTGAAGGCAGAAAACTCACAAGAAGGCGGGTTTGACCTTAATGATGCTACTTTGGAGGGAGAGATTGGACAGGAGGCAGAACCCGGGGTGCCTGGTATTCAAGAGGAACCTACTTCCGCTTTAATATTGCCTGAAACTTCAAAGCTTTCAACAAGCAGCTCTCATGATAATGACCAAAACAAAGTTTTTTAACACAAATTGTGTAGCTAGTACCAACAGCCCGCAAGCCAATACTAGCAGTAACTTGTGACTTGGCATGGGCCGAGACGTCCGGAAACACTCCCATTGGGGGTCCCACGCTTGGGGGATGCCTACCCTTTGAGCCTCATCACGGCGGGCGAAAATTTACCATTTAACATGTACAGACTCTACCCCCTTCTGGTTTTGAATCTGTGACCTCCAAGGATAAAACACATGCTCTTAACCATTAGGCCCACTCAAGCTGCACAATGAGCAGAACAAAGTTACCAGCAGACCGAGATAACTTAGAAGGAATGATCACTTGATATATATATATATGAATGGACAGCGACCTTCTCTTAAATTTTAATTGGACCGACCTGTATAAGACTTAGGGCCGATCTCTATAGTTACAAACATTGATGTGGATGTGAGATGACTTCGAGGGCCGACCTATACACTTGGAAAACTTGATGGTTTGTCTACATTACTTGTAGAAGCGTTCTCCCTTGAAGGACCTTTGGAGGTTGGATGCTGCACACGAAGATCCCTTTCTTTGTGGGGCTCTTACACTTGAATATTTTACGTGTGGCTTAAAAAAGCCCATTCTTTTTGTATTTAGAATAGGGCTTTTACCCCTCAATAGGCTAGATTAGGAGGTTTTCACTTGAAATATTATTATTTTATTGTAAAGGAAGCTGAGCATCTCCCTATAAATCAAAGTTGTATTTATCATTATCGGGAATTTATCGCCAAGGATCCGGAATATAAATTATCGGCAATATCAGGGAAATTATTGGGAAACTTGAAAAAATACAAAAATAATCAATCTTATTCAATTTTTTAAACATTTAAAGCAACAACAACATCAAACAAACACATTTCTACATAAATATGAAAATAAAACTGATATATAAGATGTCAAGTGGTACATCAATCATCGATACTTAAATACGATATTTGCCTAGACTCTCGAGTCATAAGTCTTAAATCCTGACAGGGTAATACAAAATCACATCAAAACGAAAATAAATGTATCTCATGAGATGCATGATGCATCTAGATACTATAAGGATAATCATAGTGTGCTAAGAAGGCATGACCGAGGATTAGGTTTCCCCCGCCCCTGAGAAGCCTGCGGTTCCCATGTGGTTCGTCAATTCTTCCCTTTGGTTTTTCTTCCTAGCAATATCACGAATTGGGTTCTTTGCAACAAGAACAACATCTAGGGTAGCTGCAGGGCGAATTTCCACTTCATGCCCTAGGATTTTGGCACAGTCGTATTTCAAGCAGTTGATTCCACCATACATTTCCATTCCACATAGCTTGCAACTTAGTTTTGTTCTATTATGACCCTCGTATGGTTCACCATACTCCCACATTGGGTCCAATGGCTTTGTCATTTTGTAGAGCACTGATTAAGTCTTTAAAATTTAAACCTATGGCAGAAAACAAAAGGGGAAATTCATAATCTAGATCCACAAAAAACTTAAAGAATGCTTCAATTAAAATATCATAGCTACATAAGTGTTAAATCTCCCATTAAAGAATTCCAATATTATTGTGATACGTGSAACACTGCTATAAAGAGAGATGCACTTCCTCATCATTTTCTCATGGTTGGATTGACCGAGAAATTCCTTAGCTAGGTCGGAAATTTTTTGAAATTTACAAAAAGGCTATGAATGGTTGAGTAGAGCGATGATCACTCGAGCAGAATAATGTGTGAATGCCTTCTTCTTCTTGGATGATTCATTGTTTAGGGTTTTGGATGGATGAAAGATTGGTTGAGTAAATGGTCTCCTCTTATCTTGTGGTTTACGTTCATGGAATGAATTTTAAGTGTAATTGTGTTTTTCTAGTGGAGAGGGTGCATTCTCTTGGATCTTCTTAAACAACCCTTTTGTTCATTGCTCTTGGAATGTTACTACTGGAGTACTTTCCCCTGATTAGATTCTTGATGTTGTTTTAGGGTACTGGGAGGATCTTCTAGGGTTAGTAGTGGACAACCCTAGATATCACCCTAGATTCACCCATTTTCTTTCAAGGTTGTGTCCTTGTTTGACCCCATATGCCCTAAAAATAATAGTAGGCTAAGGAACTGGTCTTCGGTCCTCCCATCACCATTTTGTCCTTTAATCCTTAAACTGTTTTGTTGGGTTTACTCTTCAAAATCACCTTGGAACTCATTTACCTAAACCCTAGCAATCATATCCTCGAGAAGCCCCCCTTGAGCCAAAGGAGAGCCGGACAGAAGTGCAGAAGAAGGTTATTGAGGTGACAGTGACCCCCTCTTAGTTGCTCCAAATCCGCACTTGAGCTTTTAGGACTTTATCTTGAGAAGTGAGAGATTTTGCAATAACATGCCATACATTGAATTTCAAGAAAGCAACTAAAATAAATCCAATGCAAGCAGAGGAAGTTGAGCAATTCAAGACTGCAAGGAATAAGTTCTACCCCCATTACAAGATTGAGTTAGGCTTCAAATAATGAGGCGTTTCAGTCTTTAATCCTATGGCTAAAGCTTTGCTTAACCTTGGACATTAAATACCACATAATAGAGGAGATTCAATGCTGGTTGTTAATATGTTAAGGGAAGCAGCCTGCAGAAAGCAAGAAACTGGAAGTTTAAAGACTTCCCATTTGAAGTGAAGAATCTTGTTGCCCAGTTTAAGAAAGCATAACTTTACCATGTACCAAGGGGAAGAAACAAATTAGCTGAATATCTAGCTAATGAGGAGTCCCCTAGCTTTAAATAAGGTCTAAGGGAATAGAAATCCAAGTGCAGGACTATTTGGTTATATCTAAATTTTATGATCTAGATCCACATTTTAGGCACCTTTGTCAGGCAAAGCATGATTACGTAATTCTAAAAATAATTAGGGGGAGAAAAGACAGATCTTATCACCGTATGAGTGACAATAAAGAAGGAATAATAAGGGGAAGTGACAATCACCTCATAGAAGAGGAGACTAATTATACTCTAACAGAAATGAAGGCAGAAGCCTGAAGGTGTAAGAAAGGAGGCTATTCCTATAAACCCCTATCTAAACATCAGTGAGGCATTAATTGAACTTGTGAAGACCATTGAGATGAATACAAGTACTCTTTAGTGTCTTTATCTCCTCAATCAGAATTGGCAAACAGAAGACCCATGTTCTCMTAAGAGCTAGAAAGAATGTGTGTAGAGATGAGATTTGGGAACTTGCTAGGAGTAGGAAGTTGGAACCRGTATAGTATGTATCATGGATACAAKGCTAAGTATATAAAGGAACCAGCATTAGATAAAGGATAATATTAGAGGTCAAGATAGCCAGCAGAGGCCGCTGAATGATATTTTTCTTGGGGAATCAGTGCAACATTKAAGGGACATCTACTAAACCTCACACATTTTTGGTGGGAAACGTGTAGYRGACGTRGAGGGAGTCCCCCACATCCTCAGGGATATCCCCTTACAAATGGAGACTTTCYYCTGCAGTCCCCAAGTACCTAGGGTTAAGAAAAATAAGRGGCACGTCCACCAGGGGTGGGGAAGGGTTCCGATGCAACATTGGATGATAGGAACCTCAGCATCTAAAAGAGTGAATCAAAGTAAAGATTGAACAGGGTGTGGTGAAAGAATAGTTTCTGATGTCTGTGATTGTAGATAGATAGAGAATGATGGCTTTCTGGTGCCTGCATCATCAGAATAGATGCTTTGCCTTTTGTTTTTTCAGTCTGAGAGGTATCTAACAAATTCAGAACCCTTGTTTTATGTACATTGTGTTGTTGTTAAAGTTAGCGAGTAAAAGGGTAAGCTGGTTAGAGTTACATACTAAAATATGTTACTAATAGTTTCATTCATATAATCATATTTTCAACAGAAACAAATTTGACTGATAAGTAACGTTCAATGGATAGATGATAAAATCTAAAAGACAGTGAGCATAGTATACTTACAAATGTAATTACATTTTATTATCATTTTCATACTATCTATATAATGAGGTACAATACATAGGCCAAGAAAAAATAGTGTATGGAAATCAATAGATTTCTCAGCTCTCAGGTGACCCAAGATTTTAGAATCAAACCGTAGAAGATGGAGAAATCAGATACACTCCAAAAGCAATCAGTTTTTTATGTTATCAGTTTTCCATATTAATGAGCATTGAAATTATAAATAAAACTCTGTTTCCTGCTTCCCAAAAAAGAAAATGTGAAGGGAAAGGTTGGAATGATCACCTGGTTAGGAGAGACATAGAAAGGATTTTCATATAATGTCTGCCCAGTAAAACTGCTACTAAAGATTTTAATCGGATTCAGGCAAAATCTTGGACCAACCTGCAAATAAAAGTCACTTCATTTGATGCATATGAAATCTAGATTTCAACAGCCGAAGAACTGAAAAATACATTTACACTTTCAAATGCTTAGAGATATTTGCTACTCCTAAAGTACTTAAGAGAATGGTATGCAACCAAAACATAGCAGCAGAAGTTTTCTTGAAGGATAGATAATGAATAACTAAACCAACCTCAATGAGAGTCATTTTGTCCAAACCACCTCGGTCAATTTTCTCAGTTCCCTGGTGTGGAACAGATATCTACATGATACAACAGAGTTTAAATGTAATACCAAACAAATCATACATGAAAGCTAAAAGATAACAATAAACTACGGTGCAGCCAATTAAATTAGTCTTGGAAAAAGAATGAAACAGAGCTAATCATCCCTCCATATAGAACTAACTCAGTGAAACAACCATGTAAGCTTTGCTGCCATCTCATATCATTGTTGCATACATTTGAACATTTTTAATTTCCACCCATGTTTTAACTTTTATAGAATAAAGATATATAAAAGAAGTAGGTAATAGGAAAAAAGCAAGATATTAGCATAACTACATATAAGTGCCAGTGTTGCAGGAAATTGTGAGTTCAACTTCGATTGGGCTGGAAAAGAGTTTTTCCAGATCGACCTGAGTCAAACCGGGGTTTGCCAAGTTTGACTCGGTTAATGTAAGTTTGACTCATTTTATTGCAAGTCAAACTCTGCTTGCTGCTTTTTGCCCCTAGTTTTTCCTTATCCGAGTTTTTGTACTTGTGTATTTTTTTATATTTCTGTATGTGTATTTCTCTATATTTTGTACTTGCATAGGTTTTCTTGAGATTTTGCCAAATTTTTCCCAATTCGAGACAAACTCTTGGCCCTTCTGCCTCGCCACTTATTTCCCGATTCCAACTCTTGTAACTTTGATAAGCACATACAAATTTCAAACTAGTCATGCTTAATTTAGCATTGGGAAATGTGAGAGTTAATGATTCTGAACAATCGGAAAGGAAAAACAGCTATCAAATTTATAAACTAGTAAATGCCATGTTCACAGGATACATGTTTACATTTATTTTTCTATATGCATAGCATAAATAGTCAAACTACCTTCTGTATCAAATTTCAAGTGCAGGATTTAAACCACTGTAACACCTCTCTAAAAGTTTTCAGCCATAAAGTTTTCTGGATATARAAGTTACACAGCCATACATATCCAAACATTAAACAAACACAATCATACATATCCRGGTAAGAAATACTACATAACAAGATATTGCCATTAGATATCTCAGTAAATCTACAATTATTTTTCAAATCACAAAACTAACCTGGTAATTGCGAAACCAGACGTGATTGTCAACAATAGAAAAAACAAACACATGATCAAAAAAGGGCTTCGTCTTTCTGTGATCCTTCGGCGTACAAAAGATCTGCAAAGTTCAAGTGCAGATGTGAGCATTTGAAAATTGACCACCAATGCTGAAGCCATAGTCATCATTGCAATAACCAGCAATATATCACAGGCAATGAATTTCATTAGACAATCTTTTAAAGTGGAATATCTTTAGTAACTGATCCTATAGATTGGCAATAATAGGCAGATAGGCTGGTCACTCCATCCCCAACACAGAAGGCCAGATGTAGCTCACTTCCATCTCCTTTATACCCTGTTAGTAAAAAAATGAAACCTTTCAAATTATCTGTCTACATTAAGGGTTATCTTTTGAAAGGCAGAGTCAAAATGATGCCTGGTTCCCCTTGTCACTCACAAGTCACGACTTCCAAAAAAATTCAAAGGAACTCCGTAGTACCCATAACCTCTTTCACCCTCATGCTTCCAATGTTTAGTTCTTTTAATGTTTGACATTTTTAAAAACTTGTTTTGAACTTTCTCACTTCTAGAATATGTGGATGACAATTTGCATTTCAATTGCTTTAGCAACAAAGAATCAATACTTTCAAAAAAAGTATATGATAGCCTACTTGAGTCATAATCTCTTTCAACAGCTGCCAATGAGGTTGTAAATCAAAATCTGATGAAAATGTGAGAATAGGCCGTGACCCTTTGAGATGGTTCCCAGTTAGCTTGAGCTCTTCCATTGTGTGGACTGCATACAATAAAGGGAAAATGTCATAATTTTAACTGTTGGCATTGACATGGACTAACAATATCTATGCATCAAACAATAATAAATTCTTCAGCCAGCAATAAGGGACAAAGTAATAATCTTGAATTGTTTTAGCAGTTCACAAATAACAATGACCTTTGCAGTGCAGCAAAGCTTATAGCAAATGAAAAACGGAATCTGCATGTTTTCATGATTGATAAAAAATGCTGAATTGAGAGGCGTTGTTGCATCATTCAATTAAATACAGCAAATCAACTACCGAAGGTTCATTTGGGACTTACTACTTAGCCACCTACTTGATGATTTAACTTACCAGCATTAACCAAGAATTTAACTGAAGGTCCACTTGGGCACTTTGCCATCCATAAATAGAGGTCTTTCTGCTTCCTGCACTGAAATGAACAGAAGCATTGCATAAGTATATAAACCCTAATGACAGAATCATAAAAATTATATACATTTAATGCAAAACCCTCCACCAAAAACTACACGAAGTACCATTTTATAACAGAACATTAGCAGAAGTAATTGATGCACTTAAACTGGCAAGTCCAGCCCCGAGACCAATTTCCAGACAAATAAATGGCGGGGGCAATAAATTATAAAATGAGTTCTTGCCATCAACTAAATGTACAGAAAATAGAGTTTTCAATGTTAAAGCTTGAAAATGGATGAGTTCTGGACTATGGGATGCATTCAAAATAGTACTTCAACCCTGCAACTTGAGTAAGGCTGTTGGGAGCAGGGAGTAGGATCAGGAGTGGGAAGCGTGAATTTTCAAAAAGCTTCCAGGACCAGAGCATGGTCCACCACATTGCCTAGGTGAATCTCAAACAAAAACCAAGAAAGTTTTCCGACATGATTAACTGGTTTTTAATATTTATATGTTCAGTGTTAGAATGTGTGAATATAGATAAGCGTGAGTTATATTTCTCATTAATATGATACAGATATAAATACATGAGCTTGACCTTTGGATTCGTCTTCCAAGAGGTCTCTTGGACTCGCGATGACGGTTCGTTTTATATTCCTTCACATTAGTAATCCTAATTAATTATGTTTCCAACATTCCATCCTTTAATCCGAAGGGGTGTATGTGAGTCCAAGAAGAGAGTTGAAATCTGGAAGTGGACAGCTGAAATCTGGAAGTGTGCAACTGCCAATGGCTGAATGTGCTCTCTGAATTTGGTGGTTTTGGGATGACTACAAACCAAATGGCTAGCAGAAGTTGATGTCTTCTACTAAATGGTGGTGGTGGTTTAAGGAAAACCACAAACCAATTTGGTGGTTTACAGATGACCACAAACCAATTTGGTGGTTTAC
>JASDQU011441511.1:13719-24749 GCA_032191745.1 Picea mariana
AGGACCAATAACGAGTCACAGGGCTTATGCCCTCAAAAAATATATACAAGTAGTGCTTGTGGCATGTAAAAAGTCTAAATAGGTTCAGGGCCTATGGGCCCTGTTATAATGGTCCACAGCATGGGCTAAATGCCTAAACAATCGGACCCACGTCCGAGGTGCCCCCACTACATGAGGCTGCATGGATGGTGACAGGTCCTCTATCTTTGGCATCGGGACTGTGCGAGTGAGCGCAGTAAAGTTCTTCTCAACTCGTCTAAGTACCCTCTCAGCCTCCCCGGCTGGGAGGTTCCCTACTACTGTTGGTCCCCTGGCAATGGCAGTTGCGGCTTCTAGCCAAGAACGACGCCTATTCCGTGCATAATCGATAGGTCGCATGGGTCCCACATCTGCATGCAACAAACGTATATCCATCAAATACTCTGGCATATAAAAAAAATGATATATATAACAAAAACGACATAAAAATTACATATACAACAAAAAAAAATACAAAGGTGGCGACTTACCCATCTCCCTCGCTCCTCACTAGGAGGCACGGGTATCTCAGGATCTCTAGAAAAGTCTATCCCTGCATATGGGTAATCCTCAATCACAGGGATCTACCGTGACAGCCATGCAAAAAAGTCATCATCAAAGGACTCATTGGTCCTTCCACCACCCTATCGCGGTAGTAATACTACCCATCTACATACTGTCGGAAAAGAGGCCTGATGTCCTCGTACCACTTTCCGAGGACTAAAGCTCAAAACTCTCTCGAAAAAGAATGAACACAAAATCGTCCCGAACCCGAAGTTCCTCTGTGTCCGCTGTCAACAATCTGTCAATTGCCTCTTCATACACTCTAGTAGTGTGGTACTCTAGTCAAAAATATGTGCATTCAAGCACTGGATAGCATAGTTCATCTGTGTGCGAGACACCTGATGCAAGCCCGTTGAACCGGTAATCCGCCCAATAAGCAATAATATCGCTTACAGTGATAGGTTAGTAATCTTACTTATGGGCACCTGGGAACTCAAACGGCTTGTCCCAGCCTCACAGTGCAGGGCTATCAATTCCGCTATGTTATGTGGCCCCAATGGAAACGTCCTGAAATTGACTAGTTCCCCTCTCTTTGAGAGGCTAGTAAAAAAATCGATATTCTCAGTGGTGGGCACCAGTGATTGCCCCTCTAGCATGAAGGCCTCTACATCAGGGTGCCAATAGTCAACCAAGGCATTCAGTAGCCTCAGTTGCACTCACATAAATGGACACAGGAAGAACTTAAGCAAACCACATTACATCAATGTGGCCATGACATTCGAATCTCCCGCAACCAACTCACTAATTGCTTCATACTCCCTTTCCCTCCAGTGGACATACATCCTGCCAAAACAACCAAGTTCAGGAGGGTCGGTGACTGCTCTTTAGTTATTTTTGTCTATAAAAATGGGTCCACGCGTGTTGTCTAGGTGAAAGTCACATGTACACGCGGGCAGGCTTTACTCTACCCGAGTGTACATGCGGCCTGTCCAGAGACAACCCGCGTGGACCTAGGGCCGACCTTTTAAAGGTCAACGCCCACCCAAAAAATGAAATCAAAAGCAAAATTAAGGAATTGAATAGCTATATAGAGGAGTTTGTACTTACTTGGTCCAAGCGGAAGTTCGTTTCGTCCATTGTAGCTCCCGGAATCACTGTTTTTATTAAAGGGGGTCTTTGGCTCCAGAGTCAATTTTCAAATCAGCAATGGTGATAATGAGCTGGCAGCTTCTATTTATAGACTTTTTGACCTCTTTTTGTCACTTTTTTGGCCCCCCTTATCAGTTTCTTTATACCAAAAACCATTTAGAGTGATTCATGAGTTATATGGGAGGGATTTGATCAGGTATTGCGACACTTTTTTTGAGTTTTGAGAAAATTTTGACGGTCCATGAAATTTTTAAGAATCAACTTGAGCATATAGGTTAGGTTACTACCCCGACTTTTGTGTCTCGTTGTCTTTTTCCTCTGCCATAGGATCGATCCCATCAGGTTGTGACATGGAACTGTCATATCTGCTTTAGAAGTGTTGCAACTTGGCGGTAGAGCTTACCAGAACATGGATGCCCTAGGTAGCTCCTAGTTGCATTATGGTGTCCATGCCGTCTCTAACACATTGTAGGCTCAGGAGTCCTTATAGTCTTTATTGAATATGAGTTTGAGCCTCATTTGCATGATTCTTCTTCGCTCTTGATCTCACCCTCAGGACTCCCAAAAAATAACGGGTCTCCTTTTAAGCTCTTTTCAGACCCTCTAAACATGAAAAGATTGCCAAGCGATCTTGTGGCCTTTCACACTCGTTAAACTGAAATTTGAAGTCACATCTGTCCGACGGTAGTTTACCCCTTTTCCGGTCTGGACGGTCAACTGTATGAACAAAGGTATACTCTATGGAACTTCAGCTCTATAGAAGAGTACTCTCAGGTGTAGTTTTATCCCTTTTTCAGGCCCGGGGGACTAAACTTACGAAGAAGGAACCCCCACGGAGTCCATAGTTGAGCTCTTTTCAGACTCCCTAAAATTGAAAAGATTGTCGAGTGACCTTATTCTTTCACACTCATTAAATTGGTCCAGAAGAACATTCCTGACAGAGTCCATAGTTAATCTTTTTTCAGACTCTTTAAAAATGAAAAAATAGTCGAGTGATCTTGTCCTTGTCACACTTGTTAAAATGGTTTTGAATCGACGTCTAATCGGTGCTAGTTTACCCTTTTTCGAACCAACTAGACTATCTTCGAAAAAGGTACCCCAATGGAGTCTCCTTTTATGATTTTTCAGACTCTCTAAATATGAAAAACCACTGAGCTTACCTTCTCTGGGCTCGTTAAACTTACATCGAAGGACGTTACCATTGTGTGTTTTGTTAACCGCATTTGCATACCTTATACATAAGCCTTATAACAGTTTGCTTCTGCGTCTTAACACCTTTGGCCCCCGGAGGATTTTTCCCGAGTATCATTCTACTAGAACATCAGTCTTGTTCTTGTGCCTTGAAATTGTATGTTTGCAATACTCGTTCCTCCATTGTAACGTAATATTCATTTATTCTTTTTCCCAAAATTATTGAAAAAGACAAAAAATTCAAATATACCCCAAAAAGAGGAAGGGAAAAGTATTTTCTTTATTGGCAGTGTCATGAGTCGCCCTTGGATAAAGCGTATCTGTCCGTTTGTTCATCAGACTATGGGATGTAGTACGACCTTAGGAATCTTTTCTCACTATATAGAGTTGTGTCCTCCACCATTTGGTCATCCTTCCAAACATATGAAGAGTTTGTGTTGCCTCCTGCTTCATAGACTTATGATTAACACCATGCTGCCTGAGTCTCATTATTTGTCGTGCTATTATCCAAGGGAAGTTTGTCACCAAGCTTGATTCGACCCCTCTGCAATATGTCTCTTGTCCTCATACCCGACCATCCTGAACATCCAATCAAGTCCTTGTTCAAAATCACTGAAGCCTTCAGTCTGATCATCAAGTCCATGACCAACGAGCTGTCGAAGACCTCTGGGTAGTGTAATAGTACACTCATATTACACTCCTACCCGAGTTTTGAAGATTTTGAAGTTGTTGCTTGAGCTCTAAAGATATCATCTCCAGCCCTCAGGCCAAATCAGCTTCTGGAAGATGGATACTCTATATGTATATCTTTCTGATTTCGAGATGTAGCTTCGCTGTGTATTGTTTGCGGCTACTCTTTATAGTTATTTGACATGGATCTACAATGTATTTGACTGGTAGCCATGATTCTATTTTATCCCGTGCAGGGGTATGCCCGCCTCGGTGAGACATTTGTTATTTTACAGATGGCACCTCCCGGTTCCTGATCCTTAGGCTCAATCGTTTGACACATTAGTAAAGATTGGTAATGTATTTCTGCCATCAGATGCTCTTCTGACCTCACACATTAGGGGAAATTTGTTATAACCCTAAATTGCACCACACATGCTTACCTAGCATCAGGCCAACTCATATCCCTTCTTTGCCAAAGCACTGCTGAACAACTCTTTGAAAATCATCTTTTATAAAGGCCCACACGCCCTAATCCATTACTGCATGCGTGTACATGTTGGCTGACCGAAAACAGCCTGCGTGGATCAACAAAAGCATGAAGAAAGGAAAGTTTCCGACGAAACAAAAAGCTATGGGTGAGTTAACTGAAACTCTCGGCCATGCATGGCCGAGGGTTTGTCCAAATACCTAGCTCCTTCTAGCCTATAAAAGAAGGGGTAGGGGTCCCATTTGGAGGAGGAAAAATATAGCAAAGAAACTCTTCCCATTTACGTATTCCCATTGTCCTAACCCTTTATCCTTTCCTTGTGCCAAAGGAGATTCAAAGAAAAGCAGTTGGAAGACAGAAGAAGAGAAGCCCAGGATCAGGTTCAAGGAGCGGTGGCCAGTCTCAACTTTTGTAAGTTGACTCATTCAAAGTAATAAAGAAAATGCTTTTCCCGTCCCAATTCATGAACTGTTTATAGTTTGATCAGTATATGTTTGGATTTCTAACCTGTTAGTATATGAGTAGGATGCATACATAGTCGTTGCTTGTCTTGGATGCAGGTCAGCTTTGGAAGGAGTATTGTGAACAAGTAATCAAGCACAACGGAGGATCGACATCAAACGTCGGGAACGAGGTAGGTTGATCTTTCCATCCATTTACTAAGAAAAGGGGATTTAAATCTAGGGATGAAGGTAGAAAGTAATTTCTCTTCAGTCATATCTGCATGCAAAGCCTGAACTCTATTTGCTAGTCCGTAGGGAGATTTTCCCAACAACAATAATTACATATTCCAAATCAGGTTCCTGGCCTTAATACTTAGGGTCTCCAGCCTAATAAACACATAAGCCACCATCTTATCAATACTTGGCTCACCAGCCTACAAAACATGATTTAGAATTCATATACATTATTTACAATTCATAAACATGATTACAACAGGGCTCATCCTTGGGGATATTACACTTAGGTAGCCTCTAGGAAATAGATGCAGGAAGATGCAGATGAGGATTTTTTTAATGGCTAAATACTATGATGCATAGTAGAGTAGATCACCAACAAATACAACTTGCTAGACTTCGATGCATGTGATGCAGGAGCATCACTAGCAAAGCACAAGTGTGGAAGACAGTTGCGTGCACTAGAGCATATTTTGAGACATTTTGAATTTCAAAGAATCAATGTATTAATGTCATATCTGAAAAAACTTTTGATTTTAGACACCTTTAAATGTTCAGAGGCTGATCCATCATGTAATATTGATGGGGAATGTATCTGTTTTATGAATCGGATCGTAGTATAGATTTGGAGCTTTCTCTCTCATCTGTCTAATGAAATATTTATTGTAATAGGTATTAAGTAGTTGATAGCATTCAATTTCGATTAGATAGCGTAGAATTAGTTGGGGAATGCTCGTAGAGAACCTATTTGTATAAAAATCCTTGTATTATTGCCCAGTAGGGGTTGTTGTCAATTGTTGTTGATGATGATCGTTGTTGTTGCGGATAGAGGAGAGCTGAGTAGTAATTGAATCTACCTTGTATAGGTTAAGGAATGGTGAAGAACAATGTATGTATGTATAAAAGTTACAGTTGAATGAATATAATAGAGATATATTGTCCCAAATGTGTGTTGGCTATATGTCTATCTGAATGAATGGTATAGTTTCTGTTATTTTTTTTCATTTTCTCTATTATTTATGTTCTTGAATCCGTGAACGCATTTACTTTGTTTAATGTATGAGTCATTGTGAGTAGTAGATAAGGTTCAATTGTTTCTCTTCCTTGAGTGGATGCAAGGTGTGCATAGTGTCCGCAAGGAGTGAGTGACCGAGTCTGGTGCGACTTGAAAGATAAGAAGAGAAAGTGGAACCTCATGTCTGCAAGGAGTGCATTGACGACTGCAAGGAGTGCATGACTGAGTTTTTAGACTCGAAATCTCGGTAGGGATAGCGTGATTTCATCCAAAATAGACGGGAAATGGTTGGAGGATAGTTGTAATATGTGCGAAGTCACCCGCTTGAAGAAGTTAAGTTGTGGATGAAAGTTTGTTGCAAGGTGTGTGCAGACCAGGAATTCAACTAAGTGTCGGAGAGATTGTTCAAAGAAATCCAAGGAAGTTAAGCTCGAGAGGAAGAGTGGCATAAATTCTTCAAAGGAGAGAAGTTCCTGAAGTTCTTTCCCGGGACAGTGGACAAGATTCGTTCCAAAGGGAGACGAGTGATTCGAGACCGTCAGATCTCGTCAGGTTACAAGGAGGTTAGTCGAGGTGCGCTTCGATACTTCGGAGTTGACAAGTTTGGAACTTGACGGAAGGAGGATCGTGAAGTACGAAGTCACAATTAAATATAGACCATTGGTCGTAGGGGAGTACATGGCGATGGGATCGAAATTTTGGAGGTTGTGGACGGAAGTCTTAGAGTTTTGCAAAGTCACGAAACCCGAACCCTTGAGGGGCCAACAAATCTTAGGAGACGCGTGACGAGAGTTCAGAATCTCGAAGGAGAGTGTTTCGGGAGAATTTAAGGGAAGGATTCAGGACATTCTCAAAGTTTGAACCGTGAATGGATAGACCCACGGTCATAGCCGTGGTCACTTGCGAAGGAGACCTGTGTGTGTGTGGGTAGAGTTATTTCGGGTACCCGTGGGAACCCAAGGAGTCGCTCCGACTCAGTGTTTTCAAACAATCCAAGACTGAAAGGTCACATAGCCCTTTGGAGGGAAGGGGGTTTCCACTAGGAGTGGTATCAGAGCGGGTATAGAATTTACTTCTCTAAAGAAAGGAGATTAAACTGATATCAAAAGGAGAGATATCAGAAGCGTCAGCACAATGCCGCCTAGAAGACATGATAACCCACCCGTAGCCAACAAAGTTGTGGAAAGGGAGATGAGAGAACTGTGTATGAGGTTGGATTACATGGAGACAACAGAAAGGAGATCGTCTAATGCTGGAGACATCAGTGAGGCAGAAATGGAAGAAGTTGAAGTTGGCGAAGCTGTAGCCAAGGATGCTGCAGAAGAACGCTTGTTAAGAGCAGTTGTCAAATTGGGTGCCAGAGTGAAGATTGACATCCCTATGTATGAAGTAAGTTTAGACACAAAAGAACTGCTTGACTAGATACGAGCAATGGACAAGTATTTTGACTATGAGGATGTTGAAGAGGAGAAAAAGGTAAAGAATGATGTCACTAGGTTGAAAGGACATGCAACACTATGGTGGGATGAACTGTAGGCTGACAGAAGGAGCAAAGGAAAACAAAAAATAAAGAGTTGGTATCAAATGGTAGCCAAATTAAAGGAAAAATTCATACCCAAATATTACCAGATAAGTTTGTTCAGGAGGATGCAGAACCTGAGACAGAGAGGGTTGACTGTGAAGGAGTACACAAAAGAGTTCTACAAATTAAACATTAGAGCTAGAGAGGGAGAGAGGGAAGAAGAGAAAGTTTCCAGATATCTTAATGGGCTGAGATATGATATTCAGGATGAGATCAGCATGGCGTCAGTCAGGACAGTAGAGGACACGTATCAAATGGAATTGAAGGCAGAAGAGAAGTTGACCAGGAAGCATAGTCAACAAAAGAGAGGTCGAAACTTGAACAGAGGCAAAGGAGTTTCCATAGAGAAAGCACAAAATCCCAAGGATCAGATGGAGAAACCACATAGTCACTCTAAGAGAGGAGGTAGTTCTTGAGGAAGGCAGAGTGGTGGTAGAAGTTATTTTCCCAAAGGAAGAGGAAGAGGCAAAGGAGGAGAGGTGAGATGTTATGCTTGTGGGAAAATAGGAAATATGTTTTGGGATTGTCTCAAGAGAAAGAAAGGAGGAGAAGCTCACATATCAGAAGCAAAAAAGTGGGATGATGAGATGGAAGGTGTAGAGGATGGAAGATCCTTGATTATGAAGAAGGTTTTTTTGGGGTACTATAATTATAGGTAACCCGATTCTTCAGTTTCTATTTGGCATCAACCCCCGTGATGAAGACGTCTGGCTTGCTGGACTTGGTTGATTTTGTTTTCCCCTCCATCTGTTTCACCCAATCCTTCATCACCCTACTCGATCCTTTATCACTTTTCTGCGCCCTTCATTCCCTCATCCTTCACTTCTACTCCCCTTTTCCATCTTCGTCCCTACATTTGCAATAAACCACCTTAGGATAAAAACATTAGGTTAGAAGTTAGATTACACTTGTTAATAATAAATTAATTATTAATTAATTAATTAATAATTAATAACTAAGTTAGTTTGGGTAAAGTTAATACTTAGGTTAGTTTATTAAGTTAAAACATTAACTAAGAAATTAAACTATTAAACATATAAATTAAAAAACATAAAACATAAATTTAATAAAACAAATATAAACTCATTCAAATTAATAAAACATATAAATTAATTAACAAACAATAAACAAAACATATAAAATAATAAACATACAAGTTAATATACATATTCAAAAATACATAACAAATAAATCAAACAGAAAATAAAAAGAAAACAAAAATAAAAAAGCAAAACATTAAAACAAAATTAAAAACAAAAACGAAAAATCAAAGCACTTAAAACAAAAAAAGGTAATAAATAAAACAAAAACTTAATAAATAAAACAAAAAAGTTAAAATGTAATAAATAAAACAAAAAAGTCAAAACTTAATCAAACAAAACATAATGTGCACCTTATCCACATATCCCAAGGTAAACAAAATCAACGCTCACTAATTAAATCGGAACCCCCCTATGCTTTTTGCGCTTTAACGAGGGGGGGTCTCATATAAGTGGTATTGGAGGGACACTTGTCACCTCTAGGTGAAATCGTACCCCCCCTCCCAATACCACTTACCACCTCAGGGGGGGTCTGACATACCACTTACCTCTCCAAAACTGCCCTCCCCCAATTTCACAAAACCATCGTTTTTACAGTTTTGGCCAGTAGTATTCCGAAGAGAATTCTGGGAAAATGGAAACGTATTTTAAAAAATAGAGAGAGGTTTTTGTTCATAACTAGATGAAGATAAAAAACCTCTTTCATATTTCTCACAAGTACCACCAGTTAGCAGAATCGAAGATATCTTTCAGCCTCAGTTTTTGGATTTCTGGTTATTTCTGTTTCAGTCCTGATTTTGCGAGAGTGTTTTCAGTGACCTAGAGTCGAATTTGGAAAAACCAAAGGAGGATTTTGTCCAAAAAATACTCATATAAAATAACCTCCTTCATTTTTTTTCTAGGTGTCAGCATTGAAGAGAAACATATGTCTCAGCGTACCCCTATTTCGGATTGACTTGCTATTTTCGGCTAGGAGGATCGAATTCGATCTCCTGAGCCTAAGGATTGTATTTTATTTTATATCCACATTTGTAATAGGAAAAGAGGTTGGAATGGGAGGGACCATGATTGAAATTTATATCAGAGCTCACAGAGCTTTCTGTATTTCATCAATCCAATAATACAGTCACAACAGCTACAGGATTCATGTGTCATTTTTGGTGGTGATGTTTTTATTATTCATTGTAATTTGTTTCCATTGTATTTCTTAAGTTATTTATACTATGAATTATGAAAATAAGTTCAAAGAACACAATTTGTTGAGACATACACTCTGTTTCTGGCTTTGACATAATTATCAATGTTTTCTTCTCAATGGTTAATTTCAGGATTCTTGATTGCCCTGTTATTTCCTGGTCCTCTCATCTTGCTCCTCTAAATCCAAAATCAAATTCAAAGAATCCAACAAGAGTGCCTACCTTACCCTGTAAGGCTGTCTGTAGAAATTGTTTTTTATTCAACTTCAGATTGCGACTACATTTCCCATGGTTCCTTTTTCTCTACCCCAACCAATTCAAAATTCAAACTCTGAACCCATTAGCTAGCCTAATACCTATTCAATCAAATAAATATCAAATAGAGAGATCCCTCTCTGATTCATTAAGGGCTATATCCTTGACTCAAAGCGGTTTTGATTTTTCCCTTGTGACTGCCTCCATAGCCTTGGGAAAATTATAGAGTGATAACAGAATGGCGACCGTACTGGGGAACTTTCCACAGTAGTACACTTCAAATTTCTAGATTTGATCACTGATGGTGGACAGTGACCAGACATAAGAAGGCTGAGATCATTCACCTAGCAACTCCAATATTCATATTAGTTCCAATTCGAAGAATCCACTGGAGGAAGGACCTGAAACATGGCAAGGCAACCTGGAAAGATCAGGTATTCGAACTCAAATTGTATCCAAGATATCGTTGTCTCCATCTGTAATTGTACTCTCTCTGATTATAATTTGGGTCAAGAATTAATTTTTGAAGCTCTTAATGATCATGATCGAGCTGAATAACCTCAAATGATTCAACCCTTACCTATGGTATACACTCCCATATATGTAGATAGTCTAGTAAGGCACAAATCTCATGCTTCATCTCCTCCCATGGTTGAAATTCTGGTTAACCATCAACCCCTTGCTTTACCTCCTATATCTGTAAAGATCTTAGATAGATACAATCCCCTAGATTTTCCTCCTATTCTCCATGATTTCCCTACCAATTATAACAATAAGATGCCTAGATTTGATGGGGAAAATGTGAATATCACTGCAGAAAAACACATTCAAAATCTTGAGGATTTTCTTGATCTATTTGGGATGGAAGAAGACGACGTCTGTATCGGGATGTTTTCCCTATCATTGCTAGGTAAAGTTAAATATTGGTTTAAGAATATTCCAATTGCAAGCATTAGCAATTTCCGTCAATTTGTGCAAATTTTCCTAGATAGATGGGTGATCATGAGAAATGTCTTTCTCATCCTAGAAGAATATGACAATTTGAAAAGACAGCCAGGGTAGACAGTACATCATTTTTATGCAAGGTTCAATAAGGTATATCATGCAATGCCTGCTGATATAAGGCCACCCCTAGGATCAGCTCACTTGCATTACCCATATGCCTTTGATCCTGAGATGGAATTCCAATTAAGAAAAAGGAACACTGCAACACTCGAAGAAATGAAAAAGGTTGCAGTTGATGT
>JASDQU011441513.1:0-23573 GCA_032191745.1 Picea mariana
TTTACCCCTGCATCTTCCATTTTCCTTACAGAAATCAAATTTATGGCCATACCTGGGATGTGTAGAACACCAGGAAGTTTTCTAATCCTTCCATATATGAGTCTCAACTTGACCCTTCCTCTTCCTATGATTCTGGTTATCGAATCATTACCTAAGAAAACATTACCTCCATCATACTTTTCATATTCGCAAAACCACTCCCTATGGGGAGTCATATGAAAGGATGCACCAGATTCAATCAACTATGCCTCATGATCTGCATGTGTGCTTGAAGAGGCCAAGTACACATCCCCTCCTTCTTCCTTGGAGGTCTTTTCTTCTGTAGAAGAAGATTCTTTAGATCCCTTATTTTTCTCAACTTTGGATCTACACTGCTTCTTGTAGTGACCTTATTTACTCCAACATACCCTTACAAACTTTCCAGGAGATTTAGATCTACCCTTAGACTTAGATCTCCCACTTAATAAATTAGATCTATTTCTTTCCTGGGAACGTCCTCTTGCAAATAATGCGTTTGTGCTATGTCCTTCCATATTCTTTCGTCTCATCTGCTCTGACAACAAGGATGAGACCACTTCTTCAAACTTCAAAGAAGTTGTATTACTACCTATGGCCACAACCAGACTATCCCACAAGTTTGGTAAAGAATAAAACAAATTGATACATTTATCTCCATCTGAAATTTTAATCTCAACAGATACTAACTAACTTACCACAGTATTGAAGGCATTCAAATGCTTTGCCACTGAGTCTCCATCTCTCATCCTCAAGTTATACAGCTTCTTTCTTAGGAATAGTTTATTTACCAGGGACTTAGACTGATACAACTTCCCCAAATTTTCCCATAAATCCTTGGTTGTAGCCTCCTCTGACACATTCAGTAATACTGAATTGGAGAGACACAATCGGATGGTGCTCTTTGCCTTCCGATCCATATTTTTCCAGTCATCTGCAAAAGTTCTTGTAGGTGTAGTACCTGGATCTACCGCGATCCAATGATCTCTGTCCACCAAAATATCTTCCATCTTGAGCTTCCACAGGTCAAATATTTTCCTATTAAACTTCTCGATATCCATCTTCGAATTTCTTGCCATTTCTTTTCACCTGAAAAACAATACTGCAGATCTCCCACTGTAACAAGGCTTATCACAGTCCTGAGCCAAACCCTTGACCACAAAGGTGTCCCCCTGAAGCCAATAAAGCTCTGATACCAAATGTAAATTCTAACCTTGTACGATATCTACTACAAATAGATATTCAGAAAAGAACATAAAAGATACAATGGAAAATACAAACATTACACAGAGATTTTTCCCCTGGAAACCCAAACCGGGAAAACTAGCATATTCTATATTCATTCATTGTGTTACAATGTTTACAATACAAAATACATATAGGAGCCAGTGGCATCCAAAACCCTAAACCAATGACCTGGATTAGTCCAAAACCCTAATTCCTTAACGGGAAATAGAAAACCATTGGCAAAGAAACCATGTGCCGAAAAACCACCTAAATATAATGCAGTCCCGATGCGAAAAAAATAATTTCGGCGGCACTGCCCTTGAACCCCCACGTGCCCGGAAAAAATGCTCAGACACTACTACTCATGAAAAGAACATAACATATACCCAACAAACATGACCTATAAATAACATACATTAGAAAGCATCATCAAAAGAATTTATCCTCCCTTGAATTTTGGCCTTCTTTACTTCATCTTCCCTCTTAAATTTGGCTTAGATATCCTTTGGTTACCCCAATCACTTGTAGATATTCAATATTCTCAAGTTTGATTAAAATTAGAGACCCTTGCCTCTTATTTATACTTTTTTGTAGCTTCCTCAGGGGGTTACATTCTAACCATCTTAAACCACTTTCCTTATTTTAGGACTAACCCACTTTTAACCACTTGTCCACTTAGTAATTTCTCCATTAACTTTATTCTTTAAATAATTTCTTTTGTATCCACTTTGAATTATAGTACACTCATCACTTCACGCTATTATTTACCTTCTAAAATCTCTTAAAACACTTTCCTTATTTTAGGGCTAACCCACTTATAACCACTTGTTCACTTAACTTAACCACTTTCCATAATTAGTAAGTTCTCCATTAACTTTATTATTTAAATAATTTCTTTTGCATTCTCTTTGAGTTGTAGTACACTCATCACTTCACTTTATTATTTAAATAATTTCTTGTTTGTAAACACTTTGACTACTTTGACCTTTTGGGGATTCTAGATGACTCATGAGGGTTCTCCAACTTCACATGGCCATAACTCTCTAACCGTGAGGATTTATGTGACGTTTCACATACCACCGGAAATGGAATGACATTTAATATCCATCTAGAATAGTCTTACCTTCAAATATATCAAAGCTCATACCATTATCCATCAAACAAACTTGGGTCCATTACCCAAACCTTTGTGCTACTAGAATTCGCTACCAGACTTTCTTCAAGGGTTGACATCAATGAAAACCAACCTAATTAATCAACAATATCCCCCTTTGGAATTGATGGAAACACTATGATGCAATACCGAAGTCATGTAATACTAAATTCATATCACTCATGCTCCCCCTGTGATCATTTCTCCCCTGGAACCATGCCTCTATGCTCTGCATTTGATAAATATCTCCCCCTTTGTCATCAATGGAAAATGTATCTTTCCATCCGAGGTTTCTCCCCCTAACTAAATTGTCCTTGGGGATACTCCCCCTGACTGAACTCTTCTTGAAACTGATCTCCTAACCTGAACTATCCTTTTTATGGTGCTTCCTCATGTAAATCTAAGACATATAGTATAAGCATCAAAAAGAATTCATTTTGGAGTAGAAATTACTCCGAGTCTCTAGAGAAGATACTCAAAGGATTCCCGTGGAAGAAGTTTTGTAAAGATATCTGCCACTTGTTCTTTTGTGCCCACATATTCAAATCTGATGTTCTTCTCTGCAACCTGTTCCCGTAGAAAGTGATACTTGATTGGAATGTGATTTGTCTTGGAGTGCATCACCGGGTTCTTTGAGATATTGATGGCGCTTGTATTATCACAATAGATTGGAATGGGATCATCATACTCAACCTGTATATCTGTAAGAGTTTGTTTCATCCATAGAACATGTGTACAACATGTTGTTGCTGCAATATAATCTACTTCGGCTATAGATAAGGATACTGATGATTGTTTCTTGATTATCCATGATACTAAAAACTCACCCAAGTAGAACGTTTCTCCATTGGTGCTTCGTCAGTCATCAATGCTACCTACCCAATCTACATCTGTGTAGGAAATAAGTGATATATCCTTTCCTTTTGGATACCATAATCCAAACTCTTATGTTCCCTTGAGATATCTAAAAATCCTCTTTACTGATAATATATGTGATTCCTTTGGTGTTGCTTGACATCGTGCCACCTGTCCAACTGCCTGCATTACATATGGTGTGGATGATGTCACATATAGTAAGCTACCAATCATTTACATGTATTTCCTCTAGTCTGTAGACTTTGAATCATCATATTTTCTCAACTTGCAGCTGGTTTTCATAGGAGTGATACTTGGTTTGCAATATTCCATTTTGAACCTCTTTATCATTTCTCTAACGTACTTAGTTTGAGAAATAAAAATTACTTGGTTGCTTTGACATATCTAAAGACCCAGAAAGAAGGATAGTTCTTCGAGTAATGACATTTCAAATTCATTATGCATATCCTTTGCAAATTTCTGGCTTAACCTATCATCATTGCTTCCAAAAATAATATCATCAACATAAAAGTAAATTAATAAAATACTATCTTGAGTTACCTTGATGTAGAGGTTGTTGTTTGCACTTCCTTTTTTGAACCATGTCTGATGTATATATTTATCCAGTCTAGAGTACCATGCTCTAGGAGCTTGTTTTAGACCATACAATGCCTTCTTCAATTTTCACACGCAATCTGTGTTCTCTGACAACTGAAATCCTTCTGTTTGTTCGATGTAGACTTCTTCTTAAATATCCCCATTCAGAAAAGTTGATTTCACATCCATCTGATACACTTTAATATTCTTGGAGCATGCATAAGCTAAAAGCAATCAGATTGCTTCCATTCTGGAAACTTGGGAAAAATTCTCTTCAAAATAGATTCCTTCAACCTGTGCGTATCTTTTACATACCAATCTAGCTTTGTTACTTGTAATGTGTCCATATTCATTCAATTTATTTATGAAAATCCACTTTGTGCCAATCACATTCTTATTCTTTGTTCTTGGAACCAATTCCCAAGTGTCATTCTTCTCTATTTGATCCAATTATTCATCCATGACCTTATTCTATAATTCATCCTTGTTGGCTTCTTCAAAACTATTTGGTTCAATCGTAGATAAGAGTGCTAGGTGCATTTGTTCTGGCTAATGGATTCTTTTTCTAGTCTCAAATCCTGCATCTTTGTTTTCGATAATATGATCTGAAGGATGATTCTTTTGTACTCATTTTCTAGGTGTCTTTGGAGGCACTTGCTGAACTTCCTCTTCTACTTCTATCTGATCTTCTTCATCTTCCCCTTCTACTTCTTCTTCATATTCTTATTTTTCTTCATAAATTTGTTCCATTGATTCATTTTCTTCTTCCTTTAATTCTCGTCCACATGTTTCATCAATTGTTACGTTGATGCTTTCCACAACTTTATTCAACCTCAGATTGTAACACTTGTATTCTTTCCTTGTACTTGAGTAATCAAAAAGTACTCATTTTTCCACACGAGAGTCAAACTTTCCCATTTTTCCATCTTCTCTTTTGATGTAGAATTTGCTTTCAAATACTTTGAAGTGCTTCACATTTGTTGGTCTTCCCTTCCATAGCTCATAGGGAGTTTTTTCAGTGTTGTTTCTGAGCATTAATCTATTTTGAATGTGAACTGTTGTATGCACTACATGTGTCCAAAAAAACTATCTATCAATTTGGAATCCATTAGCATTGTTCAAGCCATTTCCTGTGTAATTATCATCCATTATGATAATGTTCCTTTGTCTCCAAACTCTCTAAACCAATCTATGAATCCATGCTCTCATCCACTGTCACATATCTGTCCAAACCTGCTAAGTATTCTTACGAATCCATCTCTGTCCATACTGTCCAAGACTCTACTGCACAACTGTCCATAATGTTGACCCATTTATCACTATACTATCATGAAGTCTTCACTACTATAACTGATTAATCTATCAAACTGTACTTTTGCTAACTAACTGCTCTGGATCTGTCTACTCAAACTCTGCAAGTTGTTTGAAGGATGGTTCTTTGGTCTATCACAGATATTTCATAGACTCCGTCTATCTAATATTCATATTACCTGGGAGTAAATAAGCCAGATGGTTCAGAACAATTCCTTCTCTAATGTGTATTCATCGTTATCTTCATTGGTAGATTCATCATCTCTCTGAGCTTTGAATTCTTTCTTTATGTCTGTGGATTCATCTTTCACTACAATGCCTGAAAGTAAAATCTCTTGAACTTGTTCCTTATTTACCTATCCTTCTTTCAGTTATTTTCCAAACCTTTCTGTATCTGACATCTTTTTTTTTCTCTGTAGAATTTTCTTCATCTCGTTTTATTGCCAATCTTGCGATCTATGGGACCTAGTCTTTGTTCACTTTTTATTCATGTTTTCTTATCCATATTTTCTTATATCTGATATCAGTTTTCTCTTTCATGGAAGTATCGATCATGCTTCTACAATCACTAGCTATGTTTCCATAGTTATGACATTTGTAACATTCAATGTTACGTGGGGGCACATAGGCATTTCTTGCTTGAACATTTATTTTATAATCCTTGCAATCTGCAACCTTATGTCCAAAGTTAGTACAATAAAAACAATGACCATAAAAGAAATTTACATACCTGGGAGTGAATGATATTCTTTGTGGCGTATTCCTTCTGAATTTCTGCCTTGACTGATCATGATCATGATTGAAGCTTATTTGTGGCTTGAACATGGATGGTCTTCTTGAAGATGTATCTTCAATAGTTTTCTTAGATTTTGGTTGACCATGATTCCTTCCTTTGAGTACTTCTGTATAACTCTTTCTATTTTCATCATTCTTATTTTCTATCAACCTAGAGTGCTTCTCTTCACTCTCTATAACTAATGTGGATGTTTTTGTCTCTTCAACGTTCTTGTTGAGCTTGACGATTTTACTTCTCAATGTGAAAACTTCTTCTTCAATCTTCTCAACCTATTATTCTTTCTTCATTATCTGAGACTTTGTGACTTCTTTTGTTCTCTTCTCTTCTTCAAGCTGAATTTTTAATGTGATTATTTCTTCTTCAAGTACTTTATCTTCTTGACCAAACTTTGACTCAAGCTGGTTTAGATCGTTAGTTATTTCCTTGAGATGATATGTCAATATCTTCTCTCTCATTTTTGCTTCTTCCTTCTGTGCTGCTATGTTGGATTCCAAATACTGCTTTTGATATTCATGATTTTCTTCGATCTTTCTGGCTTCTTCTAGCTGAGTTCTTAAGTTCTCGATGACATGTTGGGATTAAAAAATGTGAACACTTTCCTTTTGTTTCATCAATTCTTTCTTGAGTGAATTGTTTTCTTCTCCTTCTTTTCTTACTTATTCTAAAGCACTAATCAATTCTTCTTCATAATTGTCTTCTTTTTCAATTAGTTTTTCTGTCTCATTTCCTTCATGGAATTCTATTTCAAGATGTCCGCGTTTTTCACAATTAAAGAAAAACAACATATCTTTGTTGATTATGTACTCTTCATCTTCTGAATCTGTTTGACATGGTGAACATATTTCTTCTTGATCTATACCTGCATATTCTTTGGCATTTTCTGAATCTGAGATGGGTGAAGAATATATGTCATGTAACTTATCCCAAAGTTCTTTGGAAGTTACCTGGCTGATGAACATTTACCAACCTTTTCTCTTACTGGATTAGGTAATCCTTCCCATATGAAATCCATTGTTATTTTCTTATTCTTCTTCAATTCCTTATTGGCTGCAGTCTTTTCCCTTTTTGAACTATCATATCCTGTAACGACCGATAGCCAAATATAATTCCCATGTGCCTGTAAAAATACTTTCTTCCTTCTACTCCACATCTCATACTTTAAACCATTCTAATCATTAAACAGTGGTACTCCATTCTCAGAATAATCCATGATATCCTTTCAGTGGTTAAACTGTTTCTTGAAGGAACCAACTCTAATACCAATTGTTGGATTACTAAGAGAGGGAGTGAATCAGTAATAGAGCAATTCAATCATTTTCTAACCACAAAATGCAAGTGTTATATCAATGTAGCATTATCATACAATAGTTGCAGAGTAAATAAACAATGAACAAATGAGAAATCATACACATACACAATACACAAATGTTTTTACATGGAAACCCAAAGCGAGAGAAAACCAAAAAAATATTTTTCTTATATGTATTTAAGAATTACATTCATTGGAAGCACCAACTTCCTTTCTTTTCCAACTGCAAATGGAAGGAGGCTCCAACCCCCTATTTTCTCAGGCTACAACCTAAGGGAAAATCCAACTCCCCAATTCTCTGGCCACAACTAGAAGGAGTCTACAACCCCCTATGTTCTCTGGCTACAACCACCTGTCCTTGCCCCATCCAACTGCCCTGAAATATAAGTAGAATGATGGAACCACTGTCACACTATCAATGTGAAATATATTGTTGTAAACCAGTACCAATCAACCTGTAATCAACCTGTAACATAAACAAGTGCATCAACCAATACCATAAACAAGTGCATCAACCATGCACCAACCTATACCAAACAACCTGTACCATAAACAAGTGCATCAACCATGCACCAACCTGTACCAAACAACCTGTAATCAGCTTGTAGCATAAACAAGTGCATCAACCATGTACCAACCTATACCTCAACCTGTACCATCAATGAGTGCATCAACCATGCACCAAATATGTACCAATCATGCATCAAATACACATAAACTATGACTCATCAATATGTACCAACATCATCAACTATACACCTCATGTATGTGCCAAATCATCAACTACTTTTCTCAACCATGTACCCAACATGTACCCCAACCAAAATCCCTCATCAATTTCATCATCCAAATCTGATTTATAACTCTGTAACAAACCTGGTGTATATGATCACATACATGCAAACCTTCCTTAAATTTAACAACAAGAGACTAGAATTTTCATAAAACTTTACTTTAGTCTCACATGAATAATTATGTATTAGTCAACAACCCTAACTTGCAATAATCATAACTATGTACCTGTAATGAATAAAGATCTGAAAATGGTACACAATGTTCTTCAGTGTCTTTTGTACAATTCCTCCAGATTTCACTACTTGGAACCTGATCCAAATTTATGAGAAGAACGAAATTAATACAAATTATTAAAATATGCTTAACACAAAATAATAGAGATACAATACAATTGGTTTTCTATTCAATAAGGAAATAAGTTGAAACTGTAAAATGCAGTGGAAAACAAGCTTGTTGGAATGGTGGCGGCTTATCTTTGAGAAGAGATGTGACAGATGCGCTCATTTGCAAGAAGATGATTACAATGAGGCTATGAAGGAATTTTTTACAATAAACAAGAATGTTAAAAACCATAGACATCCAAAAACCTAACCCTAGGAGATGAAGTGCCAAAATTCATGTGGGCACCGTTTGGGTAAGTTAGTACATCAACTTCCTGGGGTTGTAACGTTTTCATACGATCTCCGCTTTAGGTGCACGATAGCCTGTTGGAAAGGTATCATCAAGAAGATTCATTTTGGGGGATCAATCAGAGCCTTTGTCTATCATGTAGAAGCTCTATCCAGGAAAAAATTCATTTAGGCCCTCAAAATGGCCCTAAAAGTTAAAAACTACTAAAAATAGTAAACTGCCAAAATTGCCAAAAAACTGTTTTGAGCGAGTTGGAAAAGGTGGGTGGCCACCGATATCCACTTGGGTCAATCCTCCCTCCTTAGGAATAAATGGTCTCCATTGCATTGATTTTCCTCATTAGATGATGAAATTTCTGTTGAATTTGGCCTCGGGTGAGCCACTTGCCTTGGTGTAAGAGCTTCCCTTCTTTGATGACTCGATAAAGCTGGATCCTTTGTTGTCGAGTGACCTTGATCTATGTGTCCACAATCTCATCACTAGATTCCTACTGCATGCAATTAGGTTTGATATCTATTGGTTTCAACTGCTCTGATATCTCTGAGGTGTCCAATAATGGTGGGAAATATGGCCGAAGGAGAGCCACGTTGAAGACTGGGTGCAGGCCAAGGAAAGGGGGAATGTTGAGCTCAAAAGCATTGTCACCCACAACCTTGGTGATGGTGTATGACCCATAAAAGAGTGGGTGAAGCTTTCGATGGGGCCCTGTAAGGCATTCTTTCTACAAGTGTAACAAAAATTTGTCTCCCACCTAAAACTTATGTGGCACTCGACGTTGATCATGGCGTTGTTTGTACTTGGCATTAGACTTCTATAGAATATCCTGAACTTGTTGACGAATGTGTCAGATCTGCTCAATGAACTGGGTGGCTTTGTCAGCTGCTGGTCAAGTAGGGGATGAGTCGGCCAAGGTGGTCACCAGGGGTAGTGCAACATCCATGGGGCCCAATGGTTGGAATCCCAACCCCACCTGAAAGGGGTTGTGGCTAGTTGAGCTATGCAGGGCTAGGTTGTAGCCATGTTGGACATAGGGAAGAATCTCATCCCATGTGAGGGGGTGTTTTGAATTTTACATGTGCATGATATGTATGATCATCCAGTTGACAACCTCAGTTTGACCATCTGTCTGGGGGTGGAGGGTAGTGGATTTGGTGAGCTTGGTATCTAGTAGTGACCAGAGGCTCGACCAAAATGTGTTGAGGAACTGACTGTCATGGTCTGAGATAATGGTTTGTGGGATCCCAAAATGTACCCATACTTTTTCAAAGAATATTTTGGTAGCAGCTTATGCTGTGATGTTCTTCTTGCAGGCAGATAGAATCACCATCTTGGAAAAGCGATCAACAACCACAAAAACATAGTCATTTCCCCTCTTGGTGGATGGGAGGCTTGACATGTAGTTCATTAAGATGGATTCCCACAACTTGTCATGAGTAGGCAGAGGAGTGTACAAGCCCTGTTTCTTAGTGGTTGGTTTGGAAATAATGTAGGTGGTGCAGGACCAGATATACTTGTTGACATCCTGTCGAAATTTTGACTAGTAGAAATGTTTCTACAACTGCCATTGCCTTTTTGACGCCAAAGTGTCCTGCCACCTAACTGTAGTGAGATTCCAAAATCATCTTCATGTGCTCGCTTGATGGAATGCAGAGATGGCCCAGACGACACAACAACCCATATTGAATATGGAAATTATCAACCACTGAGTTGGTGCCCAATATTTGGTAGGTGGTGGAGAATTCAGGGTCGGTCTCATAGAGGTGGGGCAATCCGAAGGTCTCGTGGCCGCAAGAGTCTAGCACCATGGTGAGTGCCGCGACTGGAAGTTGGTTAAGGCAATCACCAACTCAGTTGGTACTTCCTGTTTTATACTTGATGTTGAGGTGGAACTGTTGTGAGTATGTGGACCACTTCTGATGGCAGTCATTCTACAATTTTCCTTGGGTTTGCATGAACTGTAGTAGATTGTGATCAGTGTGGATGACTGTCTCCTTCCCAAGAATGTAATGTCTCCACTCGCGGCAAGCTTTCACATTGGATTACATTTCTTTGTCATAAGTAGGGTACTCACAAACAACATATTATAGTGTTTCATTATGATATTCCATGGGGTGGTCGTGTTGAGTGAGAACGATGCCCACAACATAGTTTGAAGCATCTGTCTCAATCTCAAAGGGATGTTGTAGGTACGGTAATGAAAGTATTGAGGATGAGAACAATGCTTCTTTAAGTCATCAAAGGCTTGTTTTTGGGATAGGCCCCACACAAATATTTTCTTACTTCCACCCCTAGTTACTTGGCTGAGGGCCCATGCAATATGAGAGAATCCCAACACGAACCTGCGATAGAAATTGCAAGGCCTAATAAGCTTTAAATTTCATTGAGTGTGATTGGGGCTAGCCAATCACGAATGACCTAGATCTTGGATGGATCCACATGCACATCATGCCTATCAATGATGTATCCTAAGTAATGAACCATGTCCATGCCGAAGGAGCATTTTTGCAAGTTTGCATATAGTTTATGCTGCCGCAGGGTGTGCAGAACCTGCTGAATATGATGCAAGTGTTTCACCCAAGAATTTTTGTAGATGAGGATGTCATCCAGATACACCACTACAAAAGTATTGTTAAAGGTCGTAGGATATCATCCATCATCCTCATAAAAGTTGTTGGAGCATTTTTCAAACCAAAGGGCATGACCATCCATTCAAAAAGAACTTCTTTTGACTTGAAGGCGGTCTTCCATACATCTGTCTGTTCTATTGGGACTTGGTGGTAGCTAGAATTCAGATCAATATTACTGAAGTATTTTTCCCCCATCAGTTGATCAAGGAGGTCATCGATTTGGGGAATTGGGTATTGGTTTCAAACTATGATTTTATTCAGGGCCTGGTAATCAATGCGGAGTTGTCAAGTCCCATCTTTCTTCTGCAACAACACGATTGGGCCCCCACAAGGTGATGATACGGGACATATGTGCCCCTTGTGGAGCAGTTCTTGGATCTACCTCTTAATCTCTTTGTTTTCTAACAAAGAGAGAAGATAGACTATCCCATTGGGTAGTGATGCGCTTGGGGTCATATCGATGGGATGCTTGAACTGGAAATGCAGAGGTACCCTGGTAGGAGAGGATAAGATATCTAAGTATTATTCCATGACCTTATCCACTTGCTTCTGTTGTGTGGAGAGATCAACCACAAAAGAACTGGATGTGGCTACGATATTTTTCTCACTCTAAGAGCGAATCATGAAAAAGACAAATTTCCCAGTATGAGAGATGACCTTCCTGCATTGCTTGGAAGAGATCAAGGAAATAGCACTAGGAGGGACTACCTTGGGCATCCTATACAATTTTATGTTCAAAGTAATAATAACACTACGAGGTCTAGACTCATATACATCATGACGTTTCCATAAATAAGGTTGGACCAAAATAACATTACAAACTTTGAGAGGAGAAACATCACACAATACCTCATCTTTGAAGGGATTGATGTTGTACTACAGTCGACGTTGTTGGATGACGTGGATATCGCTTCCTTGGTGGAGCCATCCAATGGTGTAGGGTTGTGGGTGCAGCGTTGTCGCTAGGGCCAACCGCTTGATGACCTCTGTTGAGGTGAGGTTCTTCTGGCTACCGCTATTAATGTTGAAGTGCAGCGGGGTGCCTTTTACCCACATCTGTGAATGGAAGAGGTGCTCACCTTCTTCTGGCTCGTCTAGTTCACTAGGCTGGAGCTTGGTGGTAGCAAAGGTGGCACTAGGTTTTGTGTCAATGATCCATATTCCCCTTTTTAGTTCTGACTCAGAGTCATAACCTGCATCTGATTCATAGGCTTTCACTTTGGCCATCAACAACTACTTTGAGCAACAGTCATTAGTGTTATGCCAAGGGCTCTTATGGAAGTCGCACCACTTCCTAGTATATTTCTTTGTCTTTCTGGTGTCCTTCTTTGCTTGTGGATTGGAATGGTTGTATTGATATTGTACATATTCTCTATGTCCTTTTTTTTGTGGGTTGGGGCAACCCCTTGCTGGATTTCGCTGTGAGGGGTTCCTAGGCCCAAATTACCACATCTTTTGTTTGAGCTTCTACTTGATTTTGACGACATATCGGTAGGCCGCACCCAAGAATGAGATGTCTAGAAATTCCATTTCTATCTGGATGTATCTATGCAGATCACCGTGATACTTGAGCACTATATTCCTCTCTGAATCTTTGATACCCATATTGGTGCACAAGTTATGGAAGATATTTGTGAACTCTGGCACTGCTTGGTCTCTTTCTTGCTGTAGTGTGGTCCAATTGGTATACAAGTAATCATAACTTCTAACAAGGTAACATTGTTCCTGAATAGCATCCATGAAGGATTCCCAGGTGGTCGTGATAGTAAATACTGAGGGTTCCTCTTTTTCCTTTTGCTCAGATAAAGTGTCCCACCAATCTTTGACATGGGGAACGACTTTGAGGAGTGAGAACATTATATTTTATCTATTTGAAAAGTTATCGACAGAAAAATACCCTTCTAGTAGATTCAACCACTTGTCTACAACATCTGTGTCTATCTTACCTTCAAATATAGGAATATAAAAGTTTATTTTTACCTTGAAGGGGGCAGTGCCTCCACTCGAGGAAGATGTGTCGCTTGTTGGTAGCCGTCGAAGGATTTGCGCAAAATTATCCATCATCTTGTTCCTCTGTTGTGTGAGGGATTCCTTAAGAAAAATTTTGAAAGGATCTCTTGTCCCATCATATTTCTTTTCTCCTGCCATGAGAGGTCGCTTGGGAATGCGAGAGCTTTTGTCCTCAAGAGAAACAAGCTTGAGACCCAATTCTTTGTACCCTGACCTCATTGGGGACATGCATTAAGATGACAATGAGCAGACCACTCTAATACAACTGATCCATATTTTATGAGCATAACAAAATGAATAAAATTTATTAAAATATTATTAACACAAAATAACAAAGATACAATAAAACCGGTTTTCTATTCAATAAGGAAATAAGCTGAAACTGTAAAATGCAACAGAAAACAAGCTTGTTGGAATGGTGGCGGCTTATCTCTGAGAAGAGATGTGACGGCTGCACTCATTCGAAAGAAGATGATTAAAATGAGGCTCTGAATGCCTTTTTAAAATAAATAGCAATGTCAAAAACCCTATACATCCAACAACCTAACCCTAGGATATGAAGCTCCAAAAGTCATGTGGGCCCCAGTTGGGTAAGTTAGTACATCAACTTCTCGGGGTCGTAACTTTTTCATGTGATCTTTGTTTTAGGCGCATGATAGCCCATTGGAAAGGTATCATTGAGGAGATTCATTTTCGAGGCTCAATCAAATCCTTTTTCTATCATTGAGAATCTTGATCCCGAAAAACCTTCATTTAGGCCCTCAAAATAGCCCTGAAATTTAAAAACTACTAAAAATAGTAAATTATCAAAATTACCAGAAAACTGTTTTGAGCAAGTTGGAAAAGGTGGGTGGCCACCGAAATCCACCTATATCGGAACTTCTCATAAAAGGAGTTATATAAAAAATGACATACCTTGTTGAATTCTAGCTTATTCTAGAGAGTGAACGTTTAGAGCGTGCCCCGCATGGAATATTTGTTGTATGGATATGAAAATGGTACATAGAATACTAAAGCCTGTACTACAACCAATACATTTTTTTTTACTGAATTTGGATATGTTATGAAGAATTTATTACGTTTTTACCCAAAACACCTATTTTAGACTAGTTTAGGGACTAACCACAAACCCTATTTTCCACGGAGCATAACTCCAAAAATACAATGACCCAAAAGCTGAAATTTTTATCGCAACTAATTGGATATGTTTCCTCAACGAAATCCCAATTTCAAGGTTGGAATCATTCTATAAAAAAAGTTAATTTTAAAATGGTGAGATGACCTGTAAATAACATACCTTAGAAAGCAGTATCAAAATAATTTATCCTCCCTTGAATTCCGACCTTCTTTACTTCACCTTCCCTTTGAAATTCGGCTTAGATATCCTTTGGTTACCTCAGTAACTTGTAGATATTCAATATTCTCAAGTTTGATTAAAATGAGATACCCTTGCCTCTTATTTATACTTTTATGTAGCTTCCTCAAGGGGTTACCTTCTAACCATCTTAAACCACTTTCCTTATTTTAGGACTAACCCACTTCTAACCACTTGTCCACTTAGTAATTTATCCATTAAATTTATTATTGAAATAATTTATTTTGTATCCACTTTGACTTATAGTACACTCATCACTTCATTTTATTATTTACCTTCTAAAATCTCTTAAACAACTTTCCTTGTTTTAGAGCTAACCCACTTATAACCACTTGTCCACTTAACTTAACAACTTTCCATAATTAGTAAGTTATCCATTAACTTTATTATTTAAATAATTTCTTTTGCATCCTCTTTGAATTATAGTACATTCATCACTTCAATTTATTATTTAAATAATTTCTTCTTTGCAAACACTTTGACTACTTTGACCTTTTGGGGCTTCTAGATGACTCATGAGGGTTCTCCAACTTCACATGCACATAACTCTCTAACCGTGAGGAGTTATGTGATGTTACACATACCACCAGAAATTATATGACATGAAATATCCATATAGAATAGTATTACCTTCAAATATATCAAAAATCATACCATTATCCATCAAACAAACTTGGGTACATTACCCAAACCTTTGTGCTACCAAAAATCGCTACCGGACTTTCTTTGAGGGTTGACATCAATGAAAACCAACCTAATTAATCAACACATGTGTACCCTAGATTTCTATATGACAATTAATGAATTTGAAATCATCTTCCATGATTATGTGGGGCATGCATAGCATAGTCGATTTCCTCATCTCTATCCATAAGAGTTTTCATCCATGGGATGGTCCATAGTAGTTCAGTACATCCAATTCAAAATTCAATTTCTCAAGAATAAAGTTCCTAGAATGTGATGAGGGTTAAATACTGATGATAAAAAACCATAGATGAGTTCCACCCCATAGTCAAACCTCCTAACTTCCCTAGTGAGATGACTACCAAAAATGGTCAATGTGACAATTGTTTCTTTATTAATTTTAAACATTTGTTTGTGTGCACAGAGTCTCTTGTATTAGTAGGAGGCTAGACTTATTTTTTATGACCGCCCACTTTAGCAATTAGTTTTAGACTAGACCATAAAACCTAACATTGAAGGAGATCATTTTCATTTGGGAACCCTTTGGGCATTGCTATAATAAGTTCCCTAGATATAGTCAATTATTTTTTTTGACTACTCTTTTTGAATTTTCTTTTGTATGGGACAATATAGTGCACAAAATTTTAGTTGGAATGGTAGAAATTCCCATCGATGCTTCAAATCCATCTATCTGAAGTTGTGCCTCATGGGCTTGTGACCTTGTCTAGATTTTATATGTTGTAGATGGTGTTTCCTTGGATCCACTAGTATTCCTAAAGTGTGAAGGGCATGTAGGAAGAGCCATCATATTGGGCTCACCACATTTCAGAGGAAGAAAACATTATAGTAGGCCTTGTTTCCTCACCCATGTCTTATTTGTGGCATGTTTATGGAGAAGTGACATTCGTTTCATATGGTACTGCACTCTTAATCCTTGAGTCTAATATAATCCCTTCCAAATGGTGAGTTTTTCATCCAATATCTTATTTTCCTCTTTTATTTTTGCATCCACTCCCTACAAAGATCTTTGTGATCATTTTGACCTCATGGAGACTTATTACATTTTTCACTTCCCTTTTACATTCCCTACTTGGAGGGATTTTCCTCAAAGTTAGAGGGTATCATTACCATATGTGTTCCACCCCCATCTACCCATTTTCATTGTATCAACATGATATCTTTAAATTCCCATGTCAATGGAAATTAGTGCATCTAAATGGAACATTTGTGTACTCTAGTATCGAGATGTAGATATCTTCCCCAAAATCAATTTGGATCATCTAGTATACCATGTGATAGTGTTCATTTCCCATATCATGGTTATTGAACAATTGTTTTCTTTTGTTATATCTAGGTTAGTTTTGAGGTAAGTCCCTTGTTAGCACATATTCTTGTAAGTGGGAAGCTTCTCTCTGGATTCGGGTCCTTGGTGAGAAATAGATGAAATTGGGCTTAAGACCCATCAAATGAAGTTATCCAAGGTCGCAATCAGGAGTGCCCAAGCGCAGCATGCATAAAACCTCTATTTTCGGGTTAAAAATCAAGCAGGTGGGAATTTTTTCTTTTTAGCGGCGAAGATCCATCGATGGAGCAGATCAAAGGTCATCGGGTAAGCCAGAGCCATGGAGTTGCACGAGGTTTAGCATATGGGATCATCCCTTAGGGCCAAAGTCGTGAAATGATCATGGTCATCCGATCCAATCAGGACACATGGCACCTGATTAAGTATGATCACCATTTCAGCTACCAGGACTTTGAAAGACAATGGTCAAGAGCAAAGGAATGAGAACTCCTGGTGGGAGAATCCCCGAAATACATTAAGGTTCATCATGACCATCCATATTAAATCAAATCTGACCATTGATTGCGGATTAGCCGTTTTGGCATTTTGGCTACCGGGACTTTGAAAGACAGGGGGTCGCTCCTCCACTACATTTGGAATCACCGAAACGCGAAATGTAAAGGCCCCTAGGAGATGGGCCCACGGTCTTGGTGCCCGGTCACAAAGGAAACAGGCTCGGGGAAAGGGCACCAATGTTTATCGTGTGGCAAGGCGGGTCCTGAAACATCGAAATGATCGTGGTCATCTGATCCAGTCAGGACACATGGTGCTTGATTAAGTCTGGTCGCCATTTCGGGTACCGGGACATTGAAATACAAGGGTCGAGAGAAAAGGAATGAGAACTCCTGGTGGGAGAATCCTTGAAATACATTAAGGTTCATTGTGACCATCCATATTAAATCAAATTCGGCCATTGATTGCAGATTAGTTGTTTCGGCATTTTGGCTATCGGGACTTTGAAAGAGAGGGGGTCACTCCTCCACTGCAACTGGAATCAATGAAACATGAAATGTAAAAAGTGCCTTTGAAGATAGGCGCAGGGTCATGGCGCATGGTCACTTGGGGTGATAGAAAGAGTTGCACAAAGGGCCAAAGCATCGGGTTTAGCTATAAGAGGCATCATCGCATTCTCCAGGTGCCAATTCAACTCGGCCTCGATCCTGATCCCTGCTAGAGGTAAATAAAGGTAGGAGGAGGTGGTTGAAACCTCGCCTGACTCCTTAAATGTAAGGCATGGAGGTCCTGGTAGGCAGTCTTCCCAAGATCATCCTGTGTGTAGGTTTTCCTAAAGAAGACATGCCAATCTGATGTCCTTGTCTGACCAGAGGAGCCTGCACATGCTAATTTGGACTTTAATGTCTCAGCTACCCTCCTGCTTCCAAGTTGGTGAATTTCTCTGAGTATGTATACTCATTTTCTAATTTTTGTGGGTATGGATGGTAGAGCAGAGCTCCCGACTGTAATGTTTTAATGAAACACTAGTTTTCCTGGCTATGTATCTGTATATGAAATTTTCTTGTTCAATGTAAGGAAACTCTCTTTTTCATTTGGTTTCGATCTCATACTAAAAGGGTTCATGATTGATTGATTCACATGAATGGTCATGATTGTGTTATGATAAAGGATTTATTATAACGTTGTTATGTTCTTTTAGTGTTTCTGCTTTTGAATATAAGAGGTTCTTGTGTTCAAAGTTTTCTTCTACAAGCTGTTAGAAGCTAGATGCCTACAACAGGCCTTCGCATTTCCCCACAGAAGTCTTCCTCCTACTCAACCTTATTACAACTTACTGTCTAAAGTTGAACCAAGACCTCATCTACTTGTGCATGCCTGGCCTAGTTTATGAGTTAGAACGATATTGTTCTGAGTTTACTTCCATTCATCACCCTTTATAAAAAAATAGTGACATAAACTGATGGGCATCATGCTTTCTCCTGCTGCAATCTAGGAGTGACTTTTGATGCCAACATTTCTGGCACCGTTACAGGGGACGAAGTTGAAAATTTTCCCTGGGATCGAACGACATTGAGCCTCTGATTCTAAAGGTGCATCAAGCATCAAAGCCCTATGGGATTGCTACTGTGCACCTAGTGACTCCATTGTGACGACTACATTGTGGTGAACTTGTTGTTTTAGTTGTGGCTTCCAGAAGTAGACACATGTGGTCCCATCCACATCTACCTCTAGCTACACCTGAAGCTGATCCGGAGGTGATTATCAGAAAAGGAAAGGCCTCTGAAGGAGAAATTTACACCACTAAACCAGGTAATTTTCCATCTCCTTCTATAGAAACTCCATTTTCTTCTTCTCAACTTCCTAGCAGACCTTTTTCTGAAGTTTCCCATTTTCTGAATTTTGGAAGTGTTCCTACTGAATTTTCCCCTCCTGGTTTGGGATTGGAGGGAGAAATGCTTGTCACTCCCCTCTCCCCTTCAGCTATACCTTGGCATAGACCCAGGACCACAGAATATTTTCCCACCCCTATCTTTACCACCCCTTCTCTTATTACTATTGCTGCTACTGCATAGAGAGAAGCATATGCTGACTCAAGCCCCTTAGCCTTCTCTTTGAATCCCCAATTGTTCCCCCTTCCACCTAGAAACTCATTTCCAGTATCCACTGTTCAAGATCCTTCTCCTCTGAGTTCTCCTCCACCTAATATTCCTATGGCAAGAGAAAATCCCCCCATGACCAGAATGGAGGCTATAATAGCTGCTAGGTATGCTCCCCTTTTGTTACCTCAACCTCTCAATGCCCTTCTAGTAGATGGATACCTTAAGCAGATGCCCAAGTTTATAGGCAAAGGGGACATAGCTGCAGAAGAACACCTTGAAGCCTTTTACAGTTTTACAGATGATCATGTTATCATGCATGCAAATGTATGGATGAGGATTTTCGTCCATAGCCTTGAAGGCGAGGCTAGAAAGTGGATTAGGGCCCTGCCTCCTGGATCTGTCGATGGGATTAAGGCTTTGGATAATGCCTTTTTGAGACAGTGGGGAGACAAAAAATACTTCATGTATTACATGACAGAGTTTGGGTCTTTGAAGAGAAAGGAAGGAGAGTCTGTCTCTGACTTCTTTAAGAGATTCAATAAAATGTACAATAAGATCCCCACTGAGATAAAGCCCTCAGAAGCCTCTACTAAAATCACTTATGCTAGCGCTTTTGATCCTGATTTCTGCCTCCTATTGAGGGAAAGGAGAGAGACTACTTTGGCTCACATGCAGGATGCAGCCGTGGAAACAGAATCTAACATATTAGTTGTTGTTCGACTCAGGAATAAGGCTGATAGAGACATATCTAGGAAGAGACCTGAAGCCTCCCCATCCAATTTCTCTCCCCTTCCCCTTCAGATGGACAAGGTAACTAAAGTGCTAAAATCGCTTTCAGCTAGAATGGAAAGGTGGGAGTTAGAAGGGAAGCCCATGTACAAAAATCCCCAAAATACTGATAATAGAGGTTTCAGGAGGCCTAGTAACTATGTGCCACATGCTTTACCAAGGGAACAAAGGAGAAAATATAGAGATGATCAGAGGATTCAAACCCCTCTCCAAAATAACCTAGTTGCTAATGAGGAAGGAGAGGAGATAGATGAGCTTGACCCTGAAATTCACTATATTGAAGACACTTCCCCTTTTCCCCATTTGACTCAATTTGCATATGAAGAATCCCTTATGAACATTCAAATCAATGAGTGGAGTAAAGGGGAAAAGGCAAACAACACTCCTAATAGATACCATCTTAGGTCAAAGAAGAAAGAAGGCAATTTTGATAGCCATGATTAGCCCCTCATAGCGGAAAGGCCTGCTAAACCTGCAACAATCACTACTAAAGAAAAGAAAACTCATAATACTTCACCAACAGCCAAAGAACCTGTCTCTAAGGTAAGGGAAGCTCCTAAGCCTCTTTCCTCCTTTAGTTTTGAGCACGAAATTCAAAATATTAGAATTCCCTTACCCCTCTTAGAACTAGTTAAAAATGAAGATTTCAAAAGGTCCCTCTCCAAACTGCTACAATCTTAGTCCCTCTAGCCTTCCAGAGACTCAGCAAATCTTCAAGATGAAAATTCAGCAGTCATCCTAGGTCCCATGGTAGAAGACAAAGATGATTCATCCCCTCCCTTCTACACATCCCTGAACATACATGACAAGGTGTTGCATAATTTCCTCATGGATTCAGGAGCTTCCCACAACCTTGTGCCCAAAATAGTCATGGAATAATTGGGACTGGAAGTGACAAAGGCTTATCACGATTTGTACTCTTTTGATTCAAGGAGGGTGCAATTCCTTGGAGTCATCAAAGACTTGGTGGTCTCTTTATTTCAGCTGCCAATGAAGACTGTGGTCATGGACATTATAGTAGCTGATGTTCCCCCCAAGTTCAGCATGATGTTGTCAAGATCTTGGATTAAAAAACTTGGAGGAACATTACAGATGGATCTCACATATGCCACCATTCCAGTATTTGGAGGGGAACACAGGAGGTTGTACAGAGAAGCTCAGCTGGCCTACATTGTTAATGATGAAGCAAACCCCACCAATCATCCTATCTTCGCAATTGACATTGATTTGGGGTCTAGTTTATTACAGCTCACTGATATTCCTGAAGCCCCTTTTAAAATCAGAAAGCAACCCATATTTAATCACGAGATACCTCCTCCAACCACCTCTGTTTGGAAGATGTTCTTTGACAGAGCTTCTTCTAGTGAAGGCGTTGGCGCTGAAGTGGTTTTTGTGTCACCTTGTCAGGAAACCATATCCTTGTCATACAAGCTATAATTTGAAGCTACCAATAATGTGGTATCATATGAATCTCTTGTTCTGGGTTTAAGGGCTGCAAAAAAATTGGGAATTGAGGGGGTAGCAGTGTTCAGAGATGCTGAGTTGATAATCCAACAAGTCAGAAATGCTTATCGGGCTAAGCATCCTCAGCTCAGGAGTTACAAAAATAAGGTATGGGACCTGATTGATAATTTCTTCTCATCTTTCAACATTTCTTTTATTCCAAGAGAGGAAAATACTTTGGCCGATTCCTTAGTTGTCTCAGCTAGTCTATTCAGGATCCCTCTGCCACCTAAGATCAAATATGATGTTGAGATAAGATATACGCCATCTGTACCAGACAATATCAATCATTGGAAGGTATTCGAAGAAGATCTTGAAATCAAAAAATTTCTTCAGTCTGTCGATGAATTTTCTGCATTGCACATTGATCATGATCCTAATCTCGAAAGTCACCCTCACCCTGAGGTATTTTTAAATAAAATTTGTAATCACCATATTATTCATCTTCCTAGCAATCACATTCTGAAGGGACTAGTCCCTTTAGAAAGACTGTTCTATGGGAATGATGTGGAAGTAAAGGGTAGGTTTTCAAATGGAGATGTTGATACAACGGAGTGCAACATCGACACACAGGAGGAGCCTAAGTTTGTCAAGTTGCCAAGCAGTTTGACCAAAGAGCAGAGGGCCGAATATACCAAGTTATTAAGAGAATTTTCTGATGTGTTTGGATGGACCTATGAAGACCTCAAGACATATGACACATCTGTCATTGAACACAAGATCCCACTGAAGGAAGAGGCTAAGCCATTTAGGCAGAAGCTAAGACAGATAAATCCCATGTTGGTGCCTATCATGGAGAGAGAAGTGAATAAGTTGTTAGATGCCCAAATCAATGTCCCCTTGAGATATTCTGAGTGGGTGGCCAATTTGGTCCCGGTGAGGAAGAAAAGTGGAGAAATCAGGCTCTGTGTTGATTTCAGGAACGTAAATAGGAGCTCAAAGAAAGACAACTATCCCTTGCCCAACATGGAACACATATTGCAGAGGGTAACTAGTGCATCTAGGATATCCATGATTGATGGTTTTTCTGGCTATAATTAGATATCAGTCATGCCTGAGGACAAAGAAAAAATAGCCTTCACCACTCCTTGGGGCACATTCATGTATGCCAAAATGCCTTTTGGATTAATGAATGCAGGAGCAACATTTCAGCAAGCCATGGACAGAGCCTTCATCGGGGAGAAAGATCATTTTGTGGTGATCTATCTAGATGACATCACAATCTTCTCCAAGTCTAATATAGAGCACTGCTATCACTTGAGGAAAGTTTTCTTGAAATTCCTGAGGTTTGGCCTTTCCTTAAATCCCAAGAAATATTTGTTTTCTATGAAGGAGGGTAAGTTGGTAGATCATATAGTATCAGCAGAGAGAGTGAGAATTGATCCCAGTAGGGTAGAGGCAATTCAGACCCTGTCACTTCCCAGGTCTAGAGAGGAAGTCTAGGCTTTTTTAGGGAAGATTAACTTTTTGTGGAGGTTCATCTCAAATTTTGTTGAGTTGGTGAAACACATCACATCCATGCTCAGAAAGGGAAATGAAGTAAAATGGATTGCTGAACCCAGGGAATCTTTTGTCCAAATAAAAAAGGCATTGACTGAGGCACCTATGTTGATCAATCCTGATTATTCCAAGGATTTCCTAGTTTTTTATTTTACTTCTTTTGATACAGTAGCAGTAGTCTTATTGTAGAAAAATGAGGAAGGGTGGGAGCAACCCATTTCCTTCTTCAGTAAGTGTTAAGAACCAAACATCAATATAGCATAGAAAAACCTCAGAAAAAGTACTCAATGCCTTGAAAAAGAGATAATTTTAGATAATAAGCCTGTTCGAGGGGGCAACCTCCTTTTACCCCACTTAAATGTTCAAGTACAAGATGATTCAAAATGAAAATGTCTCCTTGGTATATATAGGAGACTAGGAGGTATAATTACAACTAACAGCCTAAAGCCGACATAAATAAAATAACATTACTAATATAATATGCCCCAATTAAGGGGTAA